>JAQFWX010000071.1:0-189587 GCA_027605045.1 Phallus indusiatus
TTCGGCGGCATGAGTCCTTTCAATAGACTAGCCCGACTCTGGTCCCTGTCGTTCTCAGGAATGTAAAACCATTCATCTTCCAAAGGAGAATCTGTGGCATCCTGAAATCATATGAGTGAAAATGGAAGAAGTGAAAGACTACACCACGAACTAGACCCTCTCTTTTCACTGTGCCAAACATTTTCACATCATGGAGGATTTTTCTGATAATGTCCAACCATTCTGTTTCGGGATGCTCTTCTTTTAAATGTGGTTGGGATCTCAGGACGGCTCGAAGTAGCTCAGAAGGAATCATAGCGGACGCGCGTGAAAGGGCCAGTGTTTCAACAAGGAAACCTGTCATGGCCAGACCTTCAAGGCTACCTTTTAACGTTTCTTCTGGAGTGAATAGCTCACTCTGCAAATTCTCCTTATCCGAGGTTGTGATTTGTTTCTGTGTAGTTCCAACTTTAGTTTTTCTTCTTGTCATGGTAGCGTGCTTCCTCGACCCTCGGCGGTGTTTCGTGACGAGCTTTTCTCCTGACTTTGGCGAACCATTCGTTAGGATGCTCAACTTATGTTGGGGGTTTCGGAATGAGCTGGAACGAGATGCAAGGGGAGAAGACAGGTCCTTCCGACGCTCTTTCCTAAGGGTCGGTTCATGTCTAAGCATGTTCAAAGGTTTATTTTTGTGAGAAGCGTTCATGCGTGTCCTGCGGCTCTTTGAAAATTGGCTAGAAGTAGCTTCGCGAGGATCATTGAAAGGTGAAGATTGAGAAGTTAATGATAAATCGTCATGGAAAGACGATTCCTTTCCGGATGCGGAATTTAAAGGGGATGACATTAAAGAGCTCAAGGGAGATAACTCCATATCCTTCGCTAAGGATAAAAAGTTCGGAGCAGGTAAAGGGGAAGCAGAATTGATGTCATAATCCTCTCCTTCGGATCTAGGAGTCGAAAGGCCGGGGGAAGTACGAATAGGCCTTGACTCAGCCTTTGATGAGAATGTCTCGTTGAGCTTTCGGGAAGCCACTGAATCGAAGACACTGAGGGGGGAAGACGTAGCAATTGTAGAAGATCTGGGTGGTGTTGAAAAAAATTCCATATGTGTTGTAGCGGGAGAAGACAATAAATATAGTGTTGGTGAGGAGGGCGCACAGGGGTCAGCGTTGCATGTAAATACTGATCTTTCTTCTTTACTCGGAGATATCATAGGATTCGGTGCGACTTCCGATACAACTTTTGGTGCATGCCCGTTGTTGTCTAGGTTTTGTTGATCATAAGGGACAGAATACTCTGCAAGCGTTTTGGAATCGCCCAGAGAGTCCAGATAATGATGTTTCTCTGCATCATTCCAGTGGATACTTTGACTGGAACAAATTGTTGCGAGAAGTTTCAGACCCGAGAAGAGATCCTGCTCACGCGTCAAACCTTCTTCTGCGTTGGGGTACATCACCGACTTGTCTAATTCTGTTTGAGCAAGCGTTGGCGAGAAGGTGAGACGAAATACCTGCAAGCGCACGCGCACTGGGGAGACTGTTGAAACTGGGACAATATAATATTTTGAGAAAATACTAGTAAATGTCTCGGAGGAACTAGCACTTGTAGCTCCGCGAAGGCTTGAGCACAACGTGGAAAGGTACGAAATTTGGAGATATAACGCGTCGACGTGACGGCTTGCTAGTTGATCGCGAACCTAGCTTACTCAAGCAGTTTTACGTAATTACATGCTATTGGAAGATGGCGTTCATCCTGCTCATGCGCGCAATACTAGCCTAAGAGAAACGTCTAAATGAAACTCCGATTGATGCAAACGCGAATTTATGGTGGAGGGTCTAAACAATGATGAACAATAATTCCGCATTAGACATCAACAAAACTTGCCTACGGCCGACGCCATGGCTTTCAGCTCTTGAAACTGTGAACTTTGGCTGATATCAACACCTAAATCTCGTGCACCGTCACCCAACGCGGCCACATCCAACACCATTTGAGCACGAACGCGCTCTTCTTCTTTTCCATCGATGTCCGAAGAATTCGACGTCGAGCTGCCAAATAAAGGGAAAGCTGATTTTTTTCCTTTTTTCAAACGTCGTAGCGATTCCTCGGTCTTCTTAGTGAAAGCCAAATGAGAAGCATAACTAGAAAACCATGAGTTAATTTTATAAAGTTTTAGCGAAACATAACTCACCGGGTGCAGACAGCGTCGAAGATCTCAACAATCCATTGGCTTCCTAAATCATGTTTCACGGTATCGGATAAGGTTATAAAGAAAGACTTCGCAGGCCTAAGAACATCGGCGACGAACGGACTAGGTGCTACTGGCATCCGCCTGCTCGGAAGAGCTCTACATTGCGAAGGAACAGAGCGAACAGCACCCAGGTTCTCGCAACATCTGCGGACCAGAATTGAAACGATATGCGACCCTAATTTCGGAACAAAGTCCAGAGGGCGAGCCAGGGTTTGCTTGAGAACAGCTTGAATTTAGAATTAGAATGGCAAGGAGTCGTTCTGAGAGAGCTTTTACCTAAGGGAGATTTCAACCTTCCTTCGCTTTCAGGCAGAATAACGGATATATGCATGCTCCAGAACTCCATGACTTTTCGCTCGAACGTCTTTATATCCGATATCAGCAATCCACACTGATATAACGCAGTATCCTCCATCGCCAGTTTCTCGTTAGACACATCGGATAGGGTACCGAGTTCCTCCGCTGTCGGGTTACTCTGAATGTTTGTCTTTGTAGACTTTAGTTACGCCAAGTTAAATAGTTATGAGACTAACATTTTCGGTGCCAGTGGCGTGACCGTCGAAAGACTCTAGCCATAGACAATAACGATTTAGTATCTAATTTGCATATTAGAATTTCCCGTATTCAATCTGAAAGAAGACTTAGCAAACCTGAAGTGTAAGTTTCCAGAATCTATGACCAATCTCCGGGATATAAACGCCTTCTGACCAACAAGAGCACATGGCTGTATAGCAGGCTTGCGTTTGAGGTATCAAGAAATCATGAGTACCTGAAAACAATGGTTAATGAAAACGAACAGAGGATAGACGGACAAATGGATATACCATCTTCAATAACATTTTTTCTCGGCAGGGATAAGGTAAGTGCACTCTCCAAGTTAGCTACTATTTCCTTCCAGCGTAACTGAAAATAAGCAGATAGCTGCCAACGCCTCTGGAAAGTTACATAAACGGGGTGGTTACGCGTTTGTGATACAGCATGGAGCGAGGGAGCTAGCGCTTCCAATGCGGCAATAAAGTTTTGCGTAGTTGTATAATTCTGTCGGATATGTTCAAAATGCGCGTTCAATAATACGCTTTCGAAAGTCTTACCTCGTGAAAGTCGTCAGGTCTTCCTACAGCGAAAATAGTTGTCCCAAGCCCTTCCATGATGGCACGGCCAATGCCCGCCCATATCACGTTAGACATTATTTCGAATCCGGGAGTATTACTTGAAGAATCCGAGTTTTCAACCGTGGTTGTAGATTGTCGGTACCTTTCTGAAACGGTCTCAGCCAATTCCATGATCGATTTTATATCCCTTTCCGTAAACCGAAGGATCTTATTATAAATACCAGCTAGTGCATTATTCTGATCATCGAGAAGCGATAACGGAAAGTCGGATGATAAAAAGTTTCCTTCAGCTTTCCGAGGCCAGGGTGTGAGGGGGAAAGCTGTATAAGGTGTCTTTGGAGTCATCGGCCCAAACGAAGTACCACGGGTTATAAATGGTGTTCGGGGTGCAAGGGGTGAATGCGGGACAACTAGGGCTCCGGGAAAAATTGTCTACGATGGTTGTTAAGAGAGTCATAAGGCTAGTTTTGGAAACATACCTGTCGAATAAACGGCGTTATTAGTTCCCTGCGGATCACTTCTTCGGCCTCTCTCCAGTTACCAATCGAGTCGTAAATACTTAGACATTCTTTAATATCAGATTTCCAGCGACCACGATCAAAATCAGAGGAAGTCGTTGAGTCAACTGAGCTGTGAGCGAGAAGAAGGACCGAGAAGAGGTGATTGAGATCAGAGGATAGTGTATTTTTTACTCTATCAATGCGCTATGAAAAGTCAAACACGAGAGTTGTGAGCAATTTTAAGCAGGCTTACCCATTGAACTTCGCTGAGAAAAGCAAACTTGTCTTGTTTTGCTTTATCCACAAGGTAAAGTAATTGATTGAACTCGGCAGCAATTCGTGATACATGCTTTACACGATTAGTTCGAAGCCTGGATATTCGATGTCTTAAATTGAACAAAAACTCGGTCGCAAGATACGGTATCACCTTGTCTCTAGCGAATCCTGGTCAGAACCCGTAACAATACGTGCAGGCATGCCACCAAACGTTGCCTCAGACGAGTCTTCTTTGGTTATCAGAAGCAATGATTCCAGTCGTGTAAGCGTTTCGGACAATTTTAATAAGACATGTAATCGAGCCTATGAACATGAGTAACCAAAAGTGCTAGGTAATAGAAGTTTTACTTTTTCTTCTCTTAAGGCAGTACGCTCATTTAGTTTGTTTTGAATCGTTTCCTCTACCCGCCTGAGTTCGTCAATAGAAAGCTAGCTTCATTTGTTAATGATAGTAATGCGGGTCAAGACAGTTACTTGCCTGAGTGTCTTGTCTAAGGCTTTCCAATGGATGCTTTAGCTTCTCTACCCTGGGTCCTTCCCCTCTTAAATCGGTACTGAGACTTATAAAAGCAGCATAGTCGTCGTTGATTAACTTGACTAGCTCTTCCTTCAGAACGCCGTGATAGTCCCGCAGTTCAGCCCGGAAGTCCGATAAAGACGTATGCGAGCGTGAAATCAAGAAGCTCTCTACGGAGAACGTCTCGGCAGAGAGGAATGGGTTGGAATGAGATAACGGCTGGAGGGCTGCCAAGTCCAACGAGGTCGCAGGTTCTTCTAAACGGACACCAGCTTTATCTGCTATCAAGGTGGAAATCCTATCACTAGTTCCCGTATTCTCCATAACAGTCAAACGTCATATGACGATAGGGAGAAAGCTGAGGATAATTGAGGATTGCAGCATCAATTGCCAGGTAAAACTAACGCTGGTCACACATTCGCAACAGCCTGCCAGTGGTCTACTCAGCAACTGACTCAAATTGTTTCTTACAACGGAGAACGCAAAAATAGAGAGATAAGTGGGTGAAAACGTATCACATACATTAGTTTTGAAATATACACGAGAATCAATATGAGTCTACAAAAATTCACGATGTTTTTGAGCAACTAAGGTACAAAGGGGGCCTATCGTCGAATTCCACGGCTAACAGGAGGGGCACCACGTCCGCGACGAGCTATGAAAGAAGTTAGATGATTAATGGCGGTGAGAATATCTGGAAGGTTATACCATTCGCTGCATAACGACTTTAGGAAGCGCATTTGACTCAGATATAAAGAAAGCTTACCGCGCATAATTGTGGCACGTCCACGGGCAGTACCTATACCTCTACCTTTCATGGCGTTCGGTCCCACACGTTTGAACCTAGATTTATAGGCGTTAGAGAAAAAGTGTTTACATGTCATATCCCCAAACTCTGAAAGGACTGACATAGGTGCATTCTGTAGCATATCCGGAACAATGAAGAAGCGAATCATGCTGCCACGTATATAAACCTGATCTAGTTGTGAAATACGACCATCTCGCCCGGTAACGGTGATATCTCTCATTGAGATGTTTAGCGAGTCTTCCGCTGTCGAAATCAATCACTTAGGAGGAAGCAATCCACAAAAAAATATACCTACCTTCAGCAAGCTTCCCTCTGTAGAGTTGCCCTGTTTTTAGTTCTACCGTAATAACATGCCCCAACGATTCATGTAGAAGTTTTACAGGAACACCGAGACTGCTCATGCTGAACGCAGTTTGAGTAAAGCAATGTGTACAAGTTGTCACGGACGTCACGGGACGCGACTATGCCTAGACTCTATCTGACATGACATTGTTCCAGGGTGTTTGACTCAATTTATGCTTTGTAGGCTGTGTGCCAATTACTTGATAGTGCAAAGGTCCAATGAATTTAAGTATTTACAAATTATTATGCGAATAAATACGAGGTTATAAAATACTAGGCTTTATTGATACATATAATGCAGCGGAATTGCTATGCAATAGTCAACCAAGTCCTTTGGTTTGTGGAGGTATGGGAAGAGGCCGTGGCTGTGGCGGAAGAGGTAAAGGTCTTAAAGGAAGAACCCGGGTCGCGACACGATCAGGATCTAATAGCTGCAGAAGTCAGAGTAAGCAGTCAGACAATGAGCTGTTTTAATGAGGCGAATTACCTGCTGCTTTGCTGCTGAATAAAATGCAACTTGCTCAGCTCCAGCTAAACTTTCTGGTGAAGGCCTTTCGAAATTATACTGGTGGAATGCTTCTGAGAGGGGTGATGATGGAACAGGGTACCTAATGTTGGATGAAAAGTTTTCTGATATCGACATTGGATTCATATCTTCAGCCTTTAGGAATTAATGTTTCCGTCAGCGATTTAAATATAAAATAAAATCCCTCACCAGTGCGGCCTCAGATTTCGGGAGCTGAAGCGTGTGATAAATCGGTTTTGAAAGGAAAGCCGGCTGCAGTGATGTCTTCCAGACTCCTGACATTATTCTTGTGGAGTAACTCGAAGCGGATTCTGATTTCCAAGACATGGATGGGTTATGTCTCCTCCCGAAAGACGAAGTATCGTCAAGATGATCTGGAATTTCACTGAATGAGCTAGAGAGCCGCTGGGGCTCACTCGCAAAGGTGGCCGCGAGACTATCTATCGATATTGCATAAATTGTGCTAAAATTACCTGAAGATGCCCGTCATAAGATATAGAATAAATATGTGAGACGCTTGAGTTCTCACCCGGGAGTGATTCTTCGACAAAGGCGTCCTCTGATATAAGATGATAATTCCTCCTAAATCTCCACCGGACTAGCACCGAGACGAGGACAATAGAAACAATTAAAAAACCGGCAGTTGTGCCCCAGACAATACTGCAAAAAGTCAGAAATAAAACAAAGTGAAGGAGAGCTAATACCGAGTGGCTTTAGGATGGGTGTCTTCGTCGGTGACATCGACAACCCCCATAGTTTATAATCAAAGGAGCCTTACGCTCGGGGAATCCGCATCTCAAACGTTTAGGGCGGTGGTGTGTTGGTTTGGGTTTGCAGTTTAGCATCATAACAGAGAGCGGCGACAATGCCCGAGCTCCATCGCGTAACACGTAATCGCGCTTAATCAGGAAGTCATTGTCTCCGCGGCAGGTTGCAGTGCGCGCATGCTCTCCTTCTTTGAGTTCTGCTTCTCCTGCTGCATTAAACGCGACTCGAGTGAACAGGTGTGAAGTAACTCCTCCTTGTATTCTTTACTGTTGAGCTAATTGTTTTTCTTCCCAGACAAAGGATGGCGAAAGACGACCATTACTGGTGGATAACGATGGTGCACCAATGTTTGTTGACATCGTGCTAGTATAAATAACATCAATGAAATGCTGATTCATAGCTATACTCCACGAGACAATTTGATTAATGACCGTCAAAGGATCAAGGACAAATTAAGCGGTATTGTGCAGGACAAACAGGGGTAAAGTCTCGACATGTTTTTTCGTAAAGAAGCATTGACGAATGGCATCGTAGGAAGATGATAAACATAGCGGACCACTCGCTTTCTAACCTTAATCAAAGGGACATACCCTCTACCTCGACATCCAGATTACGAGCAACGAGCCCTTCTCCTCATCCTTCGATACGAACTCAAGAGACTGAAACCGCGTCAAGCAGTTCTGCCAAGGTCTCTGGGGATCATTTACTATTACCGAAAGCCTTAGCTTTGAATGTTCGCCTAATCAGGGGAAGGGAGAACAGCTACCGAGGAAATCATAGTCGTGGCCGACTAGGAAAGTTTGGAGAAGAGCGCGGCATCGAGATACACCACACAACAGAAGACATAGAACCAGAAAGAGAGCGGCCTCTCAACTCTTCCAACACAAAAAATATTTTGAACACTGAAGAACAGAATTCAGAAATTCAGCCCCTAAATGACGAAGACAGTCGAGCGGTAAGTCAACTGAAAGCATATTTACTCGGACAGCCCTATCATTGTTATTCTAGATTCTTCATATTTCTGACGTGGTAAAACGGCAATTTGAGGAAGGGTGGAAAATAGAAGATTCAGGACCTATATCTCGTGGTTGGGGGGACTAACTGGGGGCTTGCCAGGGATGCGCTAGGGACTTCTTTGCCTTTGTATAACAATTATTATAATCGCCTGAATTATTTCTACATAATGAATAATATTTCGCTTTACGAGAGTACTTATATATTTTATAACTGAGAACCGAGTAGAAACGACGTTGTCACACTCTTGTTACACCGTCCGCTGGAATTCGAAACACGATTCAGCAAGAACGCTCGCTATGTCTTCCCCTCACGTTAATGGTCATCCAAAGGCTGCCATTAACTTAGAAGAATGGGAACTTTTGGTACCTCTAGACAACACTCAAACTCAAAGTGTAAACTCATTAAAAGACCTTTGCCAAGAACGTAAACTTCCATTGAAGGTGAGTTGTGATTCTGATGGTCAAGGCAGAACCCTTATCCCAGTACTAGTTTAGCGGCGCATCTGAATATGCTTCTAGGCCATCTTCTCCTGTTCAAGCCGTTAGCCCTCGTCACTCAGTAGGACCCCTCTCCCGCCCCGAAACACCTTCAAAACCAAACGGCGACAGCAAGCTATTGCTTCTGCATCCCAAGCATCCAATCGAGACGCCAGAACAGTTTCACGACTGGTTCGCAGCAATTGATCGATCTTTCGTGCACAGTCAAGATGCACACTTTCACGCTCACCTTGAAGACGTGTCGCAGTATCGCGAGATGTGCGAAACTCTTCTCCAAAGAATAAATGACCTTGAAACAGAATTGGACTCAATTTTCACGGAATGGCGTCGCGTCGAGGAAAGCGGACATAGTTTGAAGGATGCTTGTGAACAGTTGCTACGGGAAAGGGTACGACTTTCTTTTTCTTTTTCTGGGAGAGGATTGAGATGAGATTATGGAAAAAAATTTAGGATAATCTGTTGGAGATCACAGACGCGATATCATTGCGACTCGAATATTTCCAAGAATTGGATCATGTTACGCGGATGCTGAATTCGCCTGGGGAATCGTTGGTTTTACAAGCAGATTTCCTAATAATGGTAGAGCGTGTAGATGTGTGCCTAGAGTATTTGAACTCTCATGTGAGTATGTTCAACATTATTCTTTGTACGCCTAACGAGAATTATGAAAAGCAAGACTTTCAAGAAGCTAGAGTGTATATACTGAGATTCCATCAGTGCCTGATGCGAGCTATGACCCTCGTCAGGATGTTTTTCGTAGCTTCTTTGAGAGCTTTAACAGCCGATATTCAACGGCGTACATCCGATAAGGTTTCTTCTTTTCTTGAAAATCATTTGTCCCTACTAACAGCCGTTTCAAGGACATGTCTGATACCGCCCATTTACATCTTCTGTATTCGAAATTTACTATGACATCCGTCCAAGTCGCCCCGCTTTTAGCAGAATTAGAGAGAAAAGCAATTAAATACCCAAACGAAGTTGGCTCACTTTTGGTGGAATGCCATTCAGCATATTTCAGCTCGAGGAAATCTCTTACTTTCTCGGGTGACTAGCGACATTAAAGGGTTAGATCTCCGTAATAGCGATCTTGTTGAATTGGTACGTCTTCGGGTTGGTAGCTGGTGGCGATTACCTGAGAGAATTATAGACAAGGAATGGGTGCACATACATGCGACAATTGTGCATCGACGAAACCTCCCTGTACTCGCGGTTCTTTCACACGGGTGAAGATCAATTAAAGTTTGTTTACCAAGTAACGTAGCCTCCTTTTCACCACTGATTTAATGTTTAGCCATTACTTGGAGACTCTCGGAGATTTCTTCTTTGATGATTTGAGGCCTAGGATCCTTCACGAATCGCGACTATCAACGTTGTGTGAAGTCTGCACCGTTCTTCAGGCCTTAATCGACTTAGATATAGAACCAATAGATCTTACCATGGCGGACAATGCTCACAATGGCGATAATATTTCAGAAGCGGATGTTAGCGTTAACTCCCAAGGGGTAGTGCAGCCACGCATTCGCCCTTTTTTACAGCTCATTTTGCAGGATGCACAAACGAGACTAGTTTTTAAAGCACAAACGTTAATGGAGTCAGAAATTCGCTTCTATAAACCCAACCCAGAGGACATTGCATACCCGGCCAAATTGCAGTCACAGAGTATGTCTCAAAGAATCCTACTTACTTTTCTACTTAGAACAATTTTAGCCAAACAATTAGTTCCCCCGAGAGATCCATTAGGGAAAGAGACAGAAAGCTTGATGAAATTACTACCTGCCAAAACTTATGACAAGAGTGCAACATGGTATCCTACGATCGGGAAAACTTTGTGGATTTTATCGCAATTGCACGAGTTCATTAACGTCAGTCGCATTAATTTGTTAATTTATAAGTTTACCTTCAATTTCCAATTTTGGCAGCCTGTCGTGTTCAATGATATAGCCCAAGAAGCCGTTGAATTCTGTAGACAATCTCTCAAAGCTGCGGCTGATCAAATAATTGCGACCTCTTTACCGGATTCCATGATGCACGGACAGTTATTCCTCATTCAACACTTACTAGTTTTAAAAGACATGGTCGTACAAATGAACTTGAATTTAGCTTATCAAGGTTCTCAGACTCAACCTGAACCAGGTAAGCAAGTATAGATTCACTTTACCGGGCAAACTTTTGAGATAGGCATTGTTCAGACGCTTTTGGAACGGTACTGCGAAATACATCTGCATTGTTGCAATCAACTAGGATTCTAAGTCTTGTTGGATCTGGTGACACTCGTTCCGTCGATGTTTCTGACGTAAGTGTGATCTATATGTGATTGATCCTGACATACTATATCCTGTTATTAGAAAATCGACAGCGACTTGGAAAGCCTGTGTAATGATCTAGTCTCTCGCTATACAGAAAATGCTGCCATCCCTCTTCGGAGATTTCTGGAACGTTGGAATACTCGACCTCCGAAGGATCATGAATTTTCTCAACCTTCAGAGGTCACAGAAGCTTATGAAAAATTTCGTCATACTTTTGAAAACGTTCGGATTTTGGGAGGCTGGCTTCACACTTATCTAGACAATGAAAAGACGATAGGGTTTCTGATAAACCCGATTAAAGTCAAACTTACGGAAATTCACGAGCTGTTTCGAAATCTGATAGAGAAGGAATATCCTACGGAAACATCACGCGAGCTTCTTTCGCCGCAGGCCTTTTCCAAATTATTAGATGGACTAGATACTAATGTTCAAACTACTCGTAATAAAGGCGAATCTCAATAATTGAAACTTTTTCCCCATCACTGTTCATCAACTCCCTGCTCCTCCTCTGACTCCCCTTTTTGGCTTACCTCTCTATCAAAGTCTTGGCCCATAGTATGCCATAATCGCATCTCATAATTGTGGTCAACAAGCTCGAATCTTTTCTCCAAGGCCCGGTCGGCGGCAAGTTCCTTGGACCGGTCTCCTTGGTAGGCATCCTCGACAAGGATATTTCCATCGTTCATGGACAAGAGTGTAGTTGGGACAAGGTGTGCTTCGCGCGAGTCGGCTAAAAGGGAGAAACTAGTTGCTGCTGTCACTTTCGATGGAATTCTTGTTCGCCCTACTGGCTCGCTCTGTTTTTTTACACTAAGGGCGATATCGTCATCATGTCCGAATTTTAACGCCGCGTATAATCGGTCCATAATATCCTTCTTGTCTATAATTTGCCCAAGCGATGAAAGTGAAGCCAAAACATTTTCTTTTTTTATCTAAGTCAGCCAATTAGATGGGTACCACTTAGGCCTTGTGGACATACAACACACCTCATCGATATCTACATTACCTTCGATAATACGCCTCTGCCTGAGATCGGCTCTTCTAAGAGCGATTGTCTTGCCAATTACTAAAGTGAGAAAGTAGGTTAGGGCGGATCGTAAATAACATAGGGTTTCATATGCCATGAATGTTTCGTCCGATGATCCGCTCGAATCAAATACCCATCTAAAAAAGAGTGAAAAAGATTGTGGAGAAACTTGGCAAAATAAGTTGCACACCTGGATAACGTCACAAACTTCCTTAGATGGAAGATATCCAATCCGTCCGCTAACAGCAGAGGCTTGGTTATGTCATGCTGCCCGAGAACAATCCGTTTATGGTTCGCTTGTTCTTCGTCTGTCGCTTGAACGGCATCAACGTCCTGCCTACTTGAACGTTTCTTAGCAAGTGGACCACCAGTGCTAGTTTTTCGTCCACGCTTTAACTTTCCAAGGGACACTGAAGCTTTAGAAGGAGAAATACCACTTTCTAAACATCGCTTTCGACGAGTCCATAGCCGTTTTTGTAAACGCCGACGAGAAGCTGGAGACAAATGAGATACCTCTGTATCGGAAACGTTTGCGACAGACGTGGACCCATCTTGCGGGAGATAGTCGGGTGAAGAGGCATTTCTTTCCGATTTTGATATGCTCTGCTGGACATCGTCATCGTCAGAGTCGTGCAAGAGCGAATCCATATATCCTAAGGTACGCCGATTTAATTTCGAAAGAAACTTCAGTCTGAGCGAAATACGTTTCAGCATCTTCTTTTGGTGCTTCGAATCTTCAGGAGACACCTTTGAGAATGATTCCTTCAGGACATGTGAAGAACCATGACAAGCTTGTAAATTGTTATGGCGAGACCATCGTGCTTCATTAGAGATCACTTCATTGGCGAGCATTTCTTCGAAGGCAATCCATTTATCAGACATTTCTCGTGCAGATGGCGGTAAACTGTCCGACGTGATGAGAGGCGGGTGTGCGGAGGAGCTTTCGGCCAGTAATTGAATGTAAGCCCATATGTCCGATATAGACTTTGTAAAACCGAGGTCTTCAGCGATTAGATCTGGTCTCCATCTTGAATGTCTAGCAATACTTCGAAAGAAAAGATCCTTCTCAGCTGAGGTCCAATACGCGCCGGGCTCAACAAACGAAGGCGGGAATAAGATACTGTCTCCATTCGTTGCGTCTTTGAGTTGCTTCAGATGTTTTTCAAGCACTTCTGGTTGCATACTCCCCTGCTGGTAAGTAGACTAGGGTTCTAAGCAAGCTCAGACACACGTCCAGTGCGATAGCACAATGCCGCACGCGGCACAGGCTAGCCACGAAGCGCCGTCACGGCTCCATCATCGGCAGAATTTCTTGGTCTTTACCAATGCCCTCCAATGCTCTACTCCGGCGGCGCATGAGCGCCTGTTGTACTACCGATACTAACCTATACCAACACAAACTTCCACATCTTAGACAGATGGATGTTTTAGAACGTGCCTTTACGACTGAGTCAAACGCAGTAGAAACAGCTGGGTCGAGGCAAAAGGCGGCCGCACTTCCTCGCCCGTCCTGTAGCGTCCAAACCCATCCTAGTCAACTTTATTTCACTTCTTAACTCAGTTGACAACCCCAACTCAACTTTCAACTCAACTCTCAATCTGATCCTCTATGAGGATTTAGAGACGGTACCCTAGTGGCGGTAGCCTGGTGGCAGTCGCCTAGGAGCAACGACTTAACAGCGGTAGCCTAGTGGCAGGAACGGTTGTGAATTCCTGTCCACATTGCCTAACTCAACGGGAGTATATACCAACTTTGTAAAAGTTAACTCGTGCATCCTTATAACTCAACGGCCAGTTGCACAAATGGGACAGGAGATTGACTGTGATCACGGTCGTGGTCGTGAGTAAGCGGTCACCGGCACCTCCCACCGCGCACCGAGTCGGCTCCTGCTCCTTCCGCAGGGCCTTCCCCTGAGCAGCGACGGAATGTCTGACGAGGCTGGGGGTCATATAAATGACCCTTCCGGTGCATAAGAGGAAAACGGAGATCCTGACGTCGACATTCAGCCATCCCAGTTCGGTATGATGTCCGAACAAAGAGATTTCTATGATGATATTGCAAAATGTGAGTATTGGAATCGCCTCTTGTTGTAGCTTTGCGGATGGTTTGGGGGACCCGGAAAAAAGTCGTTGCAATAGTGCAGAACGCCAGAGCTCAGTACAAGATCGATTATTTTACAATACTTTTGAAGTTTTCGTGACTTCACGAAACGCGTCTGCGACTGTTGAGAGTAGTGGAATAACAGCTCGAACACCCAGCTGACTCAGCGGCTGTTCGGCAGACAAACTCAGAGGCGCCCATTCCGCCAGCCTGGCGATGGAAGAAATATGTGCGAAATATTAATTATTTGCACAATTTGAATATGAAATGAATTAGAGAAAATTTAATCACTTCTAATCCCCCTTACTCCCAAGCTCTATTTGAGGATTAACAGCATATGAATGTCACGGATGGGTATAGAGCATGTGTGCCGTATGGCCTAGCGGTCTAGGCGCCTTTGAGAGGGAGGAGGCCCTTGGGTTCGAACCCCGGTGGATGTTTATTTTTGCTTTTACTGCACAAAGCCATGCTTCTGATTTTTTAATATATAATCCAATGCCAAGAGACCCACAAGTGGAAAATACAATACCTTGAACAATAATAAGCGCTCTTTTGAGGTCTTTATACCTGAAAAAAAAACAGGCCTTGAGGAGAATTGAACCCCTGGGTCACAAAAAGATGAGCCTAACATGTGACACATATACCACTGAGGTATGAACGCACTAGAAGATTGAGTTTGATTTTTCGAATGTATAGACATACTGCATAAGAATTATAGTCTTAAATAAAAAATTCATAGCTTTATTCTCATAAAATGATCTCATACCTTATTATTTGAATTATTATCATTATAATTATAAATAAAATAATAATGAAATATACTGTGACATAACGGTAACAGCGGCAAACTGTTGCCGAGTTGCCGCTGTTATAGCCAGGTTCCTGGTATGGTTACTGCTGACCAAGCTGGGTGTTCGAGCTTGGTAGCCGAGAGTAGTAAGGTTACGTAATGTTAGCGCCCGTAAGCATTTGCTTAGGGTAATAAGTTTCCCCTTTATATCGAGAACCAAAGTTCTTCAGTATATATAATGTTCTCATCGATTCTGAGACTCCTCAGCTGTTTCTTTCACGCTGAGGGGTAAGTACCATTTAATTAATAGTCCGTTCACTCCAATTAATTCATTTCTTGTAGAGTTTTATAATAGGTTTGTTATTAAATAAATTAGCTGTTTCTTTCACGCTGAGGAAGTTTTATAATAGTCTATCTAATGTCCGCAAATCAACCACAGCGACTCGGCGTCTTTGAAGCGACATCGTTGCTGAAGTAAGTCTAGCACTACTTTCTACCTTTCTCAAGCTAATTTGGAATTCGTTTTTTTCAACTTAAATAGATAATTCTAACTTTGATTTTCCATAGTTTTGAATCTTGTGTGGATTGACAAACCCCGGGAAGACTACCGGTCAAAAAAAAAACTCCAGCAGGATGTAATCATTGAGGTTGCTAAAGAGAAAATGATGGATCGAATCATCATCAGGCATGGATATTACTTTTTCTGGGATTTCAAGATCTGAATTTCCTTTAGAAAAGGAATACACGACACAACAACACATAGGGCACTGTCGGCATGTCTCATCCATTCCGCATATCACCGCTGATATCTACAACTGTATGCCTTGTGTTTCTGGGATCTCAAGCTCTCAAGATCCAATGACTGACACTTTTCTTATTTAAAAGTGGTCACGAAGGTGGGAAAATCCGTCCATTAAAACTTTCGGGAGGATGGGAAGACACCGATAAAGGATTCCAACAACCCAGAGTGTTGGGATGCAAGTTTTGATGGTTTTCTGACGGATCCCGAGAAAGAAGAAAAGGAAAATCTCGAAGACTGGGAAAGAAAAAAGCCAGGGCCGAGGAATATGGCACTGTCCTTGTGCAATATAAACGGCTTTCAAGTTTATTGAAGGTCCAAACGTCACAGGCCGCAGTAAGTCTCGGTCAATTCTTTCTTTGCCTCTGATATCTTTGATTGAAAGAATGCGCAGGTCAGTTCTTCTCACCCCTCGTCATCCACTTCCGCTCAACAAAGTGCTTTCTCTCACCCGTCGTCTTCCACATCTGCTCACCAGCAGTTTATTCTCAACCCTTGTTGTCTACTTCTGCCCAACAACAAGCTGCTTCTTCTCCAAAAAAGAAGTACAGGAAAAGAGGGAGAAGAGCTGCGGTACGAACTTTTCTTTTCACCCCGCACCCGCTACTGTCTTGCTTATTCACTGCTTTTCATTAGGCAAAACCCTTTTCCACCAACATCGCCGATGAAGAACAGAGACACAAGAAGAAGAAAAAAATTGGATCCGTGTCCAGAGATACTCAAATCTGGATCGGTACTGTAAGGTTACCGAAGCTTAAGACAATGTATGCGCGTAGATAGTTTAATAAATAGATTTATCGGTCTAAGCAGCGAACGAGTCGCGAAATAAGCCTAAGCGGAAGCCAGTAAACTCTTGATTCGAAGTCTTGTTGCTGAAGCCGAGACGACCGAGAACACGAGATTAAATTCAGTAAATACCAAGTAGTCAAATCGTTAGACGATTTGACGGAAGGTTTAGAATTGAGGCTCGGTTCACATAAAAGCAAGAAATTTGAAGTCAAAGTACTGTATTAAAATCTATCTACTTACAAAGGCGTCCCGCGTCATTCATGGCAGACGGTAGGTTTACATTCTAGTTAATCTATGCTACCGGTGGTCCACAAGCGATCACAAAGACTTTTTTGTTGAGCACTGTTAAAAATGTTGCTCAAATTCCGTCACATGCGCTTATTACTCCACTTCTTGACAACCTATTCCCTCGTGCTCGGTGAGCCATTAATATTTCCCATGTAGCACTCTCTTATAATTATTCAGGCACTTATTCATTCACTGATGTATGTTGGCGGAACTGTTGTCACCAAGTCGCCGTTAGGAGTCGAATCAGTCTTTTATTAATAGGCATTGGCATATAACAGTCATGTATCGCTATGCACAACTTTGTGATTTCTATGCTCACAAGTTCTCGTTGAGTACCTATCTCTCGTTCTGCTCCAATATAATTAATGTGAAAAGTCTTTCTGAATCTAAATTATGTAACCTGTAATTTGGTTCATCTGTACTATCCAAATGCCTTTCTCATCTGTTCTTCGATTAGCGTTTGTCTCTGGAACATTTCTTGTCGTCGCTTTTGGCGTGTATCATCAAGCTATCTTAGTAAAGTTCGGGGTCAGCTGGTGCAAATTAAACCATTGATATATTGGGATTCCATTCATCTTAGAATTAGATGACAGTTTTTCTACCAAAGTATGATGTTCGAAGCTCAATAGATTAGAGACGACATGTCCGCTCGCACTAGAGATTTTGTGTATGAGACTGGGAAGACAATATTGTCTACGATTACAAGCGTACCTCGGTTATAATCAAGGATGGACTCCACACGTCCAACAGCGGCAATGGCAATCTGAGGCGAAAACCGTTATTACGAGTATTAAATTATCACAAATAACTTACATCGTGGTCCCAGAGATATTTCTGGGCTACCCTTTGAATTTCAGCGGGAGTAATAACATCAATGGCCCTCTCGATTTGCTGAGGAGTGGCTCGTTGACCGGTTGTTACCAACTGGCGACCAATGTCTTCAGCAATGGCGGTCGTACCATCCAAACCAAGTAATAAGCTAGCCTTGAGTTGACTCTTGGCACGTTCAACTTCATTTTCTTGGGGACCCATACTCATACGAGCCCATTCCTTCAACGTAAAATGTATCATATCGTCGATATTCATTATGTTTTCCGTAACCAAGTAGATCCCCCACAAACCGGTATCTGAGTACGAAGTCGAGAAAGACATGAAACTGTTTGCGAGGTTGTTCGATGAGATGATATGACTCAGCCGGGAAGAAAGATTGGGAGATGCGCCTAAAGAACGATCCCAGTTACCAAATATCGATTGTAAAACAAGCATGGGAAAGTAGTCGGGAGAACTCCAGCCTACACCTTCTACAGCAATGGCGATATTTGCTGTCGACATTGTATCGTCCCGAATACGGACTTCAGAGCCCGTAAATCGGGTTTTTGGATGCAATTGTCGGCCGAGAGGAATTGGATTTTGAGAGACTGGTAGCGAAGAAAAGTGCTTCTTCGCCAGCTCAATTAAATCTGTGTGGACAACTCCTCCGGTGCCAACGAGAACCATGCGATCGGCTGTGTAATTCGTCTTGATATAAGAAGCTAAATCGTCCCTCTTGATAGACAGTATATTCTTTTTGGGTCCTAGAATAGTTCTCCCCAAAGGTTGACCTGTTCAGACGATGAATGGTCGCATGAGTATTCTAGAAAAGTGACACCGAGTATCCTTACCCTGGAAAGCAACTGCATGCAAGTGATCAAATACGACCTCCTCAAGTTGTTTGTCTACCTCGGCCTGTTCTCTTAGAATCACGTCACGTTCTCTTTCGATAGCGTTAGCATCTAGTTTTGAGCCTTGGAGGATATCGCTAATAATGTCCACGGCTTTGTCTACGTCTTGCCTAAAGCTTTTAGCGTAATAAACAGTTTGCTCCCGGGAGGTATAAGCGTTCAAGTGCGCCCCTAGATTCTCAACTTCGAGCTCAAGGTCTCTCTGTGAACGGCGGTTGGTTCCTTTGAAAGCCATGTGTTCCAGGAAATGTGCAGTTCCATTGGTAGAGTCAGTTTCGGCGCGAGATCCCGCGTCAATCCATATACCAACTGTGGCCGTTTGAGCATGTGGATGCGCTTCCGTGGCAATGGTCAATCCATTGTCCAAGGTGGAAATTTCGGTGTAAGGGGAGAGATTAACGGAGGAGGCAAAAGAACGGATCGACCTCTGCTGTTAAGTTAGAAAAAGACAGAGGTATGTTCAGCATGTTTAAGAGGTACTTACGGGGCGGAACGAAAAACGAATCGGGCCTCGCAAGGTGGAGGAAAAACAACGAAAGGCCATAAGAATGAAGCTATTCCGTCGTTGATGATGACAAATGCACAAAAGTTGATTAGTTATGTAATCGCTTATCTAATTCACGTGACATTCGCGTCTTGCCGTCTTGACTCTTCAATCGGAATCTTGACACTGCCAACTTACGCCGCCAATTCAATCACTCTGTCTTCCACCTCTACGGTTCAAGAATGTCTGTTTTAAATCAAGAGGATATCCGCCATCCTTTCAAAACTCCCGCTAGAAACGTGAAGCTACTCAAGTCCCGCGCATTCAACGACGAGAACAATGCGCGTTTTTATCCTGGAACCGTCAAAAAGTCTAGAACGAAACCAATAACTCAACGTAATTTTCTAGTGGGTAAATCAGGTAGCCGTAAGTATTGATCTTTTTTTTTCTATTCAGCGTCCTTGATAGTTTTTTATGGGTTATCAAGACTGGAGCGTCAGGCGACCAAATGAGTACAAGGGGGTAATCAGCGTGAATCCGCTGTCGGAAATAACGAACAAAACGCCTTATCCGAAAAGGACTAAAGAAAATACCCTTTCAGCAACACTTGACCTATTAGATACCAGTACGCGAAGCTCTGAAATAACACCCTCCTGCCGTCGCCTTAGCTCTACCAGGAAGACTGGTCGTCTGTTAAATTCTGCTTATAAAAACCTCAAAACTCCTATATCTGGCAACCCTTGGGATGTGAGCGATGGATCCATCGAGGTTATTCCTCCAGCTGTAGAACCGACACCCTTAGAGGATGATGATGATGTGGAATATTGTCCTCCCACTCCATTCGGTGCGTCTTTGTTTTCTTCCCCTTTTTATCCTCCCTCTCATAAAAAAAGTCAACGATCATGGTTTGGACTTGGAATTTCCTGACTATACTCTGGCTCATCATTTATTGAGTGGGACTATCGCCGATGGAATACTCGAACCAATACATAAAATGGAATTGACTTTTGAGACGTATCAGCTAGAGCCTCTCCCATTAAGTTCGCGATTTATCATTTCCACGCCGTTATCATCCTAACAAATTTTAGTTGAGGAAAGCGATCTTCTGTTACGCGAGTTTGAGATGGACAAGTCATCAAACCTTGCCGAGGATGGAAAACCGTCCGTAACCGTTAGTACCCAAACAAGAACTAAAATCAAAGCTGCGGCTCGTCATTCGCGTATACCTAGTCTATCGAAACGATACGTTTCACCTTCGATAGCTAAAAAGGACTCGTCGGATGTTCAACATGCTCGGACCTTGACAGTGCCCTTACGCTCAAAACCAAAAGTTACTCAGAGTACCACGACTAGTGCGCTTGTTCACAAGGCGGTTGCTTCAAATGACATTGTAGCTGAATTACTCATCGATCCATTCGAAGCTGAAGACATATACTTCGACGTTTGAAAAAACTTTCTTGAAATATTAATGTATTAATTTTATGCCATCGGTATTTTGCAGATGCTGAGGAACTGGCTTCGAGAGCCTACACGTCGTTTATTGAATGTAACAAGTAATTGAAGAAGGATGTAGTATTTACCTGTAGTATAAAGAAAACGTTTTCTAGGGTCATATGCCGCAGTTGTCGAAAGACTACTCGTTGAACCGTCATCTTGAAAAATCTGCGGGATAATTAAAACATAAGAGTTAGTAATAGGTATTGGGAATGAAATGATACCATTCGAAAGTTTACCTTGTCGACTCGAAATTTTTTGCCATAGAACTGATCATCTCCTGTGTTTCTTGTTATCCGAAAAACTGCGGACGCCGAAGAAATAGATGGATCATTTAATGTTTCACCAATTGCTTGAAGTCGCTTTGGGAAGGCTAGATAAGGTCGAGGTGAGAATAGGGAAAGAGACCTAAATAGAGAAAGAAAGAATTCGACCTGCTACATGAACCACGTCGTCTTCGTCCAGAGATAATTTGTCCATTGGCATCTCTGGATTATTAGTAAAGCGACGGCGAATACGAAATATAATGAAACGTCGGTGTTACCAGTGTATATGGTATCTACAACGTCCAAACTTTTGTCGTCGGCCTGCTCTAACAGGATAACTTCGCCGAAATCATTATTCGTGACATAAAATACTCCTTCGGGACCACGGAGAATCCCACTAGCTCCTGAGAGCCCGGTGGCAGCAAGTGTGCAATCCCCTTCGTATGTACAAAAACCAATACTTTTGGTTCTCAAGCGAAGGAATGGGTCAATCTTCCGCATCTTCAAAACCAGACTATAAGTTTGACAAGTCTAATAATGAACTAAAATACCTACGATCCCAGTTTTTGAACGGGCATTATTTGTGAAATAAAAGCTTCCATCCCCGTTACCCGCGATATCACTGGGTGTGATAATGACTTTGGGATCACGAATCGTTTTGATATACTTCATTTCTGAACTTCCCTCCTGTGTTTTAAAAATCTCTATGACGCTATCTGCGCCTTCCTTCGCCGCAGCTCCAGTAGAGGGAGGCCTATGGTTGATTGCGAACAAGAAGAGTTCTGAAGGATTAGTTTCTGAGGGAATGATATCGAAGCCGTGAAGTGCTAATGGTTCAAGAGACGGAAAATCGATCAATTGGAGTCGGATTACACGAGAGGTAGAAGGATTATAGAATGCGACATGGTCTACTAACGATCTTCCAGTGGCATTCAATCGGCCCGTAGCAGGTTCCCAAAACGTGCGTCGAATTGGGCTTGAGCATGATAAATAGATAAGGCCAGTGGTTTTAAGTCGTACTAATTCTATATACGTATGAGCTTGTGAGAATCACGCATTCGACTTTGACTTACTTTCACAAGCTTCCAGACCCGGAACTCGTTCGCAATGTTCGTTATTTAGTCCTTCAACAAGCAGCCGCCAATATCCTCCGTGCAGAAGAATTTTTTGTAAGATAGCTTGATAATACACGCCAAAAGCGACGACGAGAAATGTTCCAGAGATAAATGCCAATCGAAGAACAGATGATAAAGGCATTTGGATAGTACAGATGTGAACCTTGAGATTACAGGTTACATAATTTTGACTCGGAACTTTTCACATAATTATATTGGAGCAGAAGGAGAAATAGGTACTCGATAATAAGAAGGTAAGCATAGAAGATTACAAAGTTGTGCATAGCGATACCAAACTAAACATGACTGTTATATGTCAATGCCAACTAATAAAAAGGCTGAATCGACTTCTAAGGGTGACTTAGTGACAACAGTTCCGCCAACATACATCAGTGAATGAAGAAGTTCGCCTGAATAGTTATGAGAGAGTGCTACATGGGAAATATTAATGGCTCACCGAGCACAGGCGATTCTTTATCTAAAACAATCACAAAGGCTTCGCAGTTAAGATGTTCATCAGCTAAATCCATAAGGGCAACGATACTAATTGAAAGTTCAGAAATAGCTTCATTCAATGACGTAGAGCAACATACCTCTCTCGCAGATCAACATGCTCTGCGCCTTTACCATGAACATAAAGGGTACGACGATCAGTAGGTAAATCAAGGACTATTCCTTCCCATTCCGCTTTGAGTCCGGGTGAAGTTATGTTTACACTCTTCGCAAATGGAAGAGCAGTGAGACCGGATCGAGGGAATAGGGTTGTCAGGAAGTCCAATGCAGCTGAGGATTGTTTTGCGCTGATATGACCAAATCCCTCGCCAGCCTTTCCTCCAACATCTTCGGGGGTATATGGAGGAGTAATAAGCGCATGTGACGGATTTTGAACAATATTCTTGACAGGGATTGGGATAGAAGCCATTGGGGAAGATAAAGAAAGGGATTCAACAGATGACGCTGGTTCGCTAGGCACACTTTCAGGACTTGGAGGATATACGTTGTTTTTACGAGCACGGGGAATTGAAAAATGACCAGACATAGGAAACGAAGAAAAAAATGACGCCGAATTGTCTCTCACACAATTCGACGACCCTCCGTCAGGAGGGCATTTTTCATTAGGCATGTCAAAAATGCCACTATTTACTTTAGGTTAACACAACAGGACACGATAATCCTTTTGTTGACTTACCCCTGGTCCGCCCGAGAAGGTAGTGGAATAGTAGTAGATATTGTCTGCATCCTGAACGTGGCAAACAGCAAGAACATTGTCAGAAGAAGGAGCCCCATCCCCAACGGTTTGACGGCCGTTGCTGCGTAGGGATGTCAGGATGGTTAAACATGACGAAGGGTGAGCTTACGTGGGGCAAAGACTAGATATGGAATTTGTTGATAAATTCAGATAATGATTCGTCATGATGTGCCAACTTGTTTAATGTTAAACTGGGAAAAAATACGAATTTCTGGAGGCTGAACAGGTCGTTGAGGCTCGGTGTGGATGAGGTCAATGGAGAAGAAGTGGCGAGGACCTCAAGGAACCAGGTCCCCGGCCACCCACCAAGCCCATTACATAATACGGACCTTGTTTATGTAAATGCTCTCGCGCAGCTCGCACTTCGTCAATGCAAGAGGACAATCGCGAGGAAAACATCCATTATTTCGACGAAAACAATGAAGAGGAGGAGATAAACTTGAATCAAGATCTAAATACCTCGCGCTACGACACGCAACTGGAAGAAGCGCTGGGTCTGCACGAGGACGATGACAATGAATATTTCCTGTACGAAGGAGACGATTCGAATCAGGAACCGCCAGCTACGTATGATGAACAACTGAGGAGTGTTTTGCATGATACCGATGGTGTAGAGACGTATTCTCTTGACGAGCGTCACAGCGGCAGTGCGGCTGAAACGTTCAACGATGATATATCTCCGAAGGTACGTGTTTGAATGTATTTTACTAAACCTCTAAGAACGTGTCATCATCAAGTAGATAGCAGTTTCTGGTCACTCTACCCCTTTGTCATTTAATTTAACTTCCAACTCAAATTCTGGCCTCATGGATACTTCCTCCCGCTATTCACGCTTCTTCCCACATGCGACTCTTTCGCGTCTTCGTTCGTTTGTGCCTCAGCCCGTGGACAGATCCATACTACCGGCTGCGACTGCCATCGAGCTTTCTGGCTCGCCAAGGGACTCAGCGTCCTCCCCGACTAATCTGATGAATTCGTCGGATGAACGTGTCAAGCGGCAACTATTCCACGAAGCGTTTCGGTGGTCATCTCTAAAAGATCTGGGACAGCATATTTTTGTCAAAAAGGCAGCCACGATGCTAGGCTCTTCCTTCGGTGAACCTACAGTACTTGCCGTCAATGGTCGAATATGCATTGGTACCGATAGGGGATACGCTTTGGTATTCAATTTGAAGCAAGAGCTAGTATGTATATGCAAAGGCGAAATTACATGTGAGTCCTTCATTATCATGACAATCACAAATACTGATACGAGTCGTAGCTGCTGTAACTGGTCCCGTCACTGCTGTCGCATTGTCCCGGGATCATACCTTCGTTGCTGTTGGCTACGGCAGAGGCTACATAAATCTCTTTGAGATATCGCGGCCTCATACCCCAGCACGTATTGTCGCTCCAACTACGCCGACTGCTGTAGCTTCCGGGAGGAAAGAAGGACATATTGAAGGTGTTACGATAACAGGTCTCGAGTTCATAGGCTCTCGACATACCACTATTGTCTCCATTGATCACACCGGGCTAGCTTTCTACCATAGTCTCGGAAAGATCCTCTTTGTTGAAGCTACCGACACACTAAGAATACTTGGAAAGTACTCTGATTTTCCGTTCGCTGTCCAAAACAATGGAGTCTCGAAAGATAACGAAGCTGGGACAACACATTCTACTGTTCGAAAGGGTAACGTAGTGCTGGCAATGGCATCTTTACCCATAGGGCCAGTGCCTCATTCTATTGAGAACCACTCGGTTATTGCCTTGTTGACATCTTCTAAGTTAGTTGTAGTTGGATTAAAACCTGCCCCACGCACCTGGTATCGCAAGCATCGTGGTAATGTGGACGAGCTTCCTACTGAAAGCTCAAGGTGGAGAGGTTGTCTCGCTTGGCTTCCGAGCATGGATACTACCTGTATTGCCGCCGATGGAAGCATTACCTCAAACACTCGTGATGAGAAAAATGCTTCGCGTACCCAGCCTACGTTGGCTTATAGTTGGGATCGCACTGTTTTTCTATTGCAGGTTATGGAGAAGAAGGTTCAAAAGAAATCGGATGGTTCGAAGGACACAGCAGCAACCGATATTGAGATTCTAGATTTCAAAGAGCTTGCTCAATGGTCGACTAATGAAGATTATCTTGCTCTTCAATGGTACAACGCTTATGTATGTTTGACGTCGCCTAAACCGAATTATTACCTGAAATGCCCAATTAGTTGCTCGTGGCCTGTACCGCCACGCGTATTGAAGTCTGGGATGTAAGGCAACCTTCGCGTGTTGAAAGCGTTCAAACACCAATCCTATCATTATCACCATTACATGCGCAGAAGAATATAGATTACGGTTGCATTGCCCATGGCATCCGGATTTATAAAGGAAAACTATTTCATTTAGTATGTTCTATGCTTTTACTTTATACATTGAACGGTTGCTAACAACTTAGTAGTGTCAACATGAAGTACGCGTGGGTGTTTTATTATCCTGGGCAGATAGAATTTTATCTTCGGTGGAAGAAGGGGATTTTTTGACTGCTATAGAAATAGCCAAAACATATTATACCTTCAATGCTCCTGGTAATCGTCTGGGGTTGCCTGTAGATGAAGTCGCTTTGAAAGCTTTAGTTGGAAAAAGGTTGCGGGACTTGATGTTAGCTTCAGCCCGCTATATCTTCTCCGAGGATCGTCTTACCGATTTCACACATGTTACACCGGAGAACCGTGGAGTAGACCGGACCTCACTTTTCGAAAATATGGTCAATACGTGTCTAGATGCTTGCATTGCTTTAAATGACTTCGAGTTCATCTTCGAAGACTTGTTTGATTTCTATCAAAACTCGGGAATTACATCAATATTCTTGCGGGAGCTAGAACCTTATATTCTAGAGGGTACGGTCCGTTCGATTCCTCCGCGAATAACGCAAAAGCTTATTGCTATGCATGAAAACGATGGAGCCTTCGATCATGCAGAACGCGTCATTTGGCATATTGATCCCGAGTGTCTCGATGTTGATCAAGCCTTATCACTATGTCGGAAGCAGAAGCTTTATGACGCGCTTATCTATGTTTACACTACCTCCCTCAAGGATTATCTTACACCATTGGTTGAACTCATGGAACTAATCCCCCGATTCTCCAAAATCGCCATCAAACATATTCAAGCAGCAACTCAGACTTTGTGGATCACGAGATGGAGGCTTCCGTTATCAATGCGTACAAAATATTTTCATATCTGTCAGATACGTTGACAGGTTTGGTATACCCAAATCAGCATCCGATGCCCCTTAGCGATCGTACCCAAGCCAAAAAGGACATTTACTCTTTTCTCTTTTTTGGCCAATCCCACTCATATACCTGGCCTGCAGGCGAAACTGGGAAACTGATTGTAAATTCCGGAAGTGATCCTGCATATCCATATGTTAGGCTGCTTTTGCAGTTTGATGCGGAGGCTTTGCTACACACTTTGGATATGGCTTTCGAAGACGAATATTTCAATGACGAAACGGAGTTTATCAGCCGGCTCGTCATCGTCAAGATCCTGATCGAAGTTTTAACTTCATCCAAAATGTCACCCAACGTCAATATGATGATAAATATCTTCATTGCGCGAAACGTTCCCAAATACCCCCAATCTATATATACATATATGTCCCCAAGTTGTTTACAAACAGTCTTGCTTAGTCTCGCTGAAGAAGACGATGCATCAACCCGAGAGGATCGCCAACTGGCAGCGGAATATCTTATCTCAATCTACAGCCCCCATGATCACGAGGAAGTGATGGAGCTCTTCAGACAGGCTGGATTTTACCGGATATTACGAACATGGTATCGGACTGACCAAAAATGGACTTCCCTAATTTGCACCTATATCGAAGATCCGGATATCGATCCAGCTCAAATCTTTGAAAGCCTGGATGAAGTTCTCGCTTCGATGAAACAAGCAACCAAGGAACCAGTATCAACGGAAACATTCGATGTCATTCTAAGCGTTCTTCCCCGTCTTCTAGAAACTGAAGTTACGGAGACGGCTATTTTCATTGACAAACACCTACAAAATTTACATGAGCGTGTTCTGAGCGAGATTCCGTCTCCACACAAGCAATTCATTTACCTGCGGTGTTTACTTGAACCAAATGCTTTACCTGAAGAGACCTTCTGGTATAATACAAGCATACGCCAACGACCACCTTCACTAGATCTGCCAGGCAGTCTTCGAGAGCAGTATCTGAAGCTGTTGTGCCAATATGATGCTAAAGGCGTCATCAGCTGTCTTAGCCACTTTCCTGACGACTTTCTTGACGTCAGTCGTGCGATATCGATCTGCGATGACAACGATATTCATGACGCAGTCGTTTGGATGCTTGATTCCCGAGGCGACACTAAGGAAGCCTTTAAGAAGCTCAAGGCGTCGACAATGACACTTGCTTCACGACTTGGAGAGTGCCTGACTTCGGAGAGAGAGAAGCCTGAAAATTACATGCTTTCACAAAGTTTACTAGATAAATTGAAAGGTCTGGGCGATATTGGCCTCCGCATTTGCGTAGATCGATCTGCTATCAGCTCTTCTGCCGCAGTAGAGGATTTCTGGTTCGAGCTATTAGCGACACAAGTTGATGCTGCTCAAACTGTGTCCTATTTTCATCACACCGTGAACAATGCACAAGTTCAACCCCACGACGAGGAAGCTTTGGCTCTACTACGGTCGTTGGTACAATCGACTTTTACATCTCTTATTTCAATAGGATCTTCGTCGACCATATCTTTTCCCCGGTTGTTCAAGAGACTAGTCGAGTCTGTTTCTGAATCAACATCAAATCATTCTTCATACTCGGAATTCAGAGTAATTCTAACATCTATGATGGATTCCTATAGAGGTGAAGGTGATTTGTTGTCAATAACTGACCACCTGGTGAAACGAGATCTGTTTGAAGCAACAGAGCAATTGGCGCGATCGAGACTACGTGGATCAAGAGCACGCGAGAAAATGTGCTCGGGCTGCCGGAAATCTGTGTCGGAAAGCGCGAAGGATTTGATCGACCAGGATTGGGCGGTTCAAAGATTTTCGGGACTTGTTTTCCATCAAAAGTGTCTTCCAGCTACCTTTGCATGAGGTCGGATATGGCCATGATAGTATAATATATGTATCCTTCAAAAAAATTTATCAATTAGTGAATAGTTAGGATTGTACATCAACGTCAATATTTATACTATCATGGGTCATTGGATTCTGCTGGACCGGAGTCCGCCGAGTCATGGGTCCTTGAAGGTGGCCGGAGTCGTGTGGACCTCAACTTGACTGATCACTACCATCTTTCCTATTAGTTACAACACGAATAACACCCATATGTCTGATTGCGAGTACTCTGACGCTGACGAAGATGGCTATTACGACGACGACGAAGAAATGGATCAGCAGGAAGAAGGTACATGACACATGCCCCATCCTGTCTTGTTTCACTTATGGCTTTTGTAGGTTCATCACATTCAGAAGAGGAGGACGATGATATGGACGAGGAATACCAGTACATTGATGATGCCCGTCTACCTTCTCCTAAAGGCAAACGCAAGCAGTACGAGGTTACCTATGAATCTTTGTCAGTGAAAGCCATAGAAGATATTATCCAGAAGGAGGCAGAGCATATCGTTGGAATATTTGAAGTTGACGTATGTTGTGTGGCATTACTACTAATTTGGGTGATAATCTTTTGATTTAGCTAAACACTGCGATTTTATTACTGCGGTCCATGAACTGGAACAAGGAGCGTCTCATCGAGAAGTTTATGGACAACCCCACAAGCGTTAATCGGTTCGCGGGGCTCGTAGTCGAACCGTCTCCTCCTCAGCCTGTTTCTTCTCCTGTCCGTCAAAACCCTTCCCGAAGGACAGTTCGGTCTCCTTCCCCACCTGGCTCGAAGCGTTCCATATCACAAGTTATATCTAACGAACATTTCGTATGCCCCGTTTGCTGCCTCGAAGATCCCGAGGAAATTTTGTCATTGAAATGTGGTCACAAGTACTGTTCCGACTGCTGGTCCATGTATATTTCGTCTAAGATTCACGGGGAAGGGGAAGTGTCTTTCACTTGCATGTCGACGGGTTGCTCTATTGCAGTTCCTGACTCATTCATCATGAAAGTCTCCTCACCACAGATTATTGAGAGATTTCATGAATTGATCGTACGGAGTTTTGTGGCGCACCAATCGCAACTGAAATTTTGCCCGGCGCCATCTTGCGTTTATACTGTCAAGTGCACCTCTTCTATAACGAAATCGACGCTTAACAAGGTAGTGCCTACGGTGCGATGTGGGGAGGGTCATGCATTTTGCTTTGGCTGTACTGTTGAATCAGATCATCGGCCTCTGGTTTGCAGTGTAGCCAAATTATGGTTAAAGAAATGTCAAGACGATAGTGAAACCGCAAACTGGATTAAAAGTAACACCAAGGAATGTTCCAAATGTCAAAGTACCATTGAAAAGAATGGCGGCTGCAAGTATGTACCTATGTCCCTGCGTTCGCCTTTTTATAACACTCCGTATTAGCCACATGACCTGTAAAAAATGCAAGCATGAGTAAGTTTTACAAATTTGTTGGGATGTCATTATTGACTTTCGCCCAGATTTTGTTGGGTTTGCATGGGTAAGAGACAAGACGGATTTCTTTATTTGTACTGAGTTTCAAGAAAGGACCATGGTCTGAACACGGAACTGCCTGGTACTCGTGCAATCGATACGACGAGAAGGCTGGTGTGGATGCCAGAGATGCGCAGTCACGCAGTCGAGCATCCCTAGAACGATATCTCCATGTAAGACTTTTTTATCTTAGCTCTCAGAGAAGGTTGACTAATATCAATCTAATTTAGTACTATAACCGATGGGCAAATCACGAACAATCAGCCAAACTTTCCAAGGAGTTGTATGCAAAGACCGAGAAGAAGATGGAAGAAATGCAAATAACATCAGACCTGACATGGATCGAGGTTCAGTTTGCTCGAAAGGCTGTTGATGAAGCTGAGCGCTGCCGGACGACATTGAAATGGACATATGCGATGGCATATTATTTGGAGAAGGGAAACGAGAAAGAACTCTTTGAAGATAATCAGCGGTAAGTCAAAGTAAAAAGAAGGTCGAAAATACATACTTACTGACATACAGAGACCTTGAGAAAGCCGTTGAAGACCTTTCGGAATTGCTCGAGGAACCTATTAATCCCGAGAAGATAGCAGATCTTCGGCAGAAAATGACCGACAAAACGGTAAGCAAAGTTATCTAATTAAGATGTACAATGAAGACCAAGTATCATTTTGAAGGTTTATGTTCAAAAACGAAATGAAATCGTTCTAGAAGATACCGCTCAAGGTTTTCTGGAGGGGAGGTGGAGATGGAATGTTCCCATTGAAGGTTTTGACGAAGACGAAGATGAAGATTATTTTGATCAAGAAGATTAAAGAGCACGGGAATTTGGGCGGAATGCACGTACTAGTACCTCTTAAACAGTAATACTGTCCCAAAGTTCTAAATCCCCCGCTTCACTACCCAATTACTCAGCATTATTATATCATTAATTTAGAGTAATGAGTGAACGTAATTGCTTGCCAGGCTGGAAACACAACGGTTCCCTTACAACCTACCTGTACCAAGTCGCCAATATTTCGCCGATTATGTAATCGAAATATCATTTTTACCATGAAGTTAACCCGCTCTTTATTGTCTCTAAAGAACTCACGGGGTATTATTTCCAGGACGTTTACATCTAGTAAAGCTGGTATGGTGAATTCTTGCGTTTTCCGTCTGTAAATTCACAATACGACATGTAGCCTGTAAAGGTAAACGGCGCTCATTAGCTGCTCAAGTTCTGGACGAGGATGATTTTGCCTTCGATGGATCGTTGAAAGAAGATGAAGACCTATTCGGATCTTCCCCTACTTCGGAAACTGCTCTGGAAGCTACTCAGAACAACTCTCATCAGGATATGAGGGTCGAATTATTTAATGCACTTCACGTATCTTCTCTAGCAATCTTGAACTTGGGAAGACAAATGTCACAGCCGCCTAGGAAAAGTACAGTGGTTAGGTTGATATCTCTCGCTAAAGGCAAGGAGGATTTGCGCAAAATATTAGACGTCATAGCGGCCTTTCGGAATATTTCGCGACCACCCGATCTCAAAACTTGCGACGATTTCCTTGGTTAGTTTTTTTCTACCGCTTAAACTTCGTACACTTGGCTTACTTTCCGCCCCACAATTAGGCCGTTGCATAACTCTTGGTCATCCAGAAATTGCCTTAGAGGCTTTACAGAAACGATCCAAGTACGGTGTAGACATTCCCTCTCTCGTTACGGCTCGACGACTTTTACACGCATTATCGCGACCTTCTTCCAAAGTCACACATCAGATCCTATCCGATACTCTCCAATTTGCTGAGTTGTATCCCACTTACGGTCTTCCGCCTGCTTCCACGGATGTTTTTCTTGTGCTACCGTAGCGTCTGCAATCTCTCGCTTTGTTCTGGAATCACCAGAACAGGAAGATCCACAGACCAACCTAATTAATACGGATGCCGTGACCTCTGCATGGAAGGATATATTACTAGACTTGAAGAAAATATCGGGAAAGCAGATGGTTGAGCACGAGACCGTGGAAGCCAAGACGTTACATAGGTTGAAAGGACGTGTTAGCGAAATACGAACGGCAATAAGGAAGTCCGAAAAACGATCTGAATTATGGCTCAAAAGGCTAGAGTCAAAGGTTAACCATAGATTGAATACTGTCGCACTTGATGCATAAAAGTGTAAATTCCAATAATCCAATAATGAGATCGATTTGGCATGGAGAAATATATTAATATACATAGGCATGACAATAGAAGAAACTTGCTTTTAGAAATAATCGTGGAATACAAATCAATTATTTACTGCTGAGAATCGAATTATTGTCCTTGTAAAATCTTAAGCATATGAGCCACAGTACAATAAAGTAGCACTGTTCATACGCCATCAGTTTCGTCAAATATCTTTAAAACGGCCGCAGCCCAATCGTCCGAAGCGCGAACTTGATAGTTAATTCGGGGAGGTCGAGAATCTTCAAGATGCTCTTTAAACTTGACTTGAGATGTAGTTCTTTTGAGAGGAGAAGTATCCGCCTCAGCAAATATCACGGACGACATCGTCCATTCCGTAAAGGTTCCCAGTCGAGACTGTTCATTCTCCAACACTGTCAAGGGTGACTTTAAGGCGTGAGATTCATCTTGTGCATTAAAGAAATCTCGAGACAGCGTTTTATCCCGCATAGACTGCCGTGAGGCTGGTCGAGAAGGTTGAGACCATGTTGTTCGTTGAGAGGATTCAGAGAATGTACGACCATTGGTCAACCATGGACGATGAGGAGTTCCTCGGGTTTCCGACCGGACCCCTAATTCATCCGGCCAGCCTAAACTGGGATCGAGGTCTTCTCTGAAGGAAAGTGGTAGCGTCAAAGTAGGATGAGGAGCAATCTGCTCTTCAGTATCCACGACGCTTGGCAGTGTGTTTTGAGCTTCTGAGCTTAAGGAAGCCCGATTCATGGCTTTCCTAATTTTTGAATAATGTCTGCGGAGTTTAGTCTCTGTTGGAGAAGTAGTTTCTTCATCCTTCGCTTCCTGTTTATCCACAAAACTCGGGGCTAAGTAAGAGTTGCGCTTGACGGCAGATTCGTCAATTTCATGTAAGGAGTCACTGGAACAGGGGCACCCTATGTAACTCGAGAGGAGAGCAAATTTTCTCAAAGATGGCGAGGAAGGAGTTGGTTGTGATATTGGTGAAGATGAGTTGGACGGTGCAGAGGGAAATGACACAGTATTTCCACGGGGAGAATTAAGTAGTGGAACATCGCAAAACGAATCGTCAGAAACGGCTTGGGGCTACGTAGGAAAACAGCTGTCAGTGGGATAAACTCAACAAATAAGCACATACCTTTTTCTTCCTCCGCGTAAGAAATGCAGGACTTGGCACTGAATACTTTGACATGCTCAGAAAAGCCTGTAGATAGTATGGGCTATCGCTAATTCACTCGTCACCAGCGAAAACGGGAAAACTAATCGCAAGGTGTGATGGAACGATAAATATGAGCTGGATGCTGTTGCGCGCTCGATTGGTGAATCGGTAAGTAGACAACAGAAAAAGGAAGAGCTACTAACTCAAAAGAATGAGACCAGATTCGGGGTCTCCGTCATTTATAACAATTGAAGAGATCACGTTGATGACGTTCTTATTGCTCTGAAATGAAAAGCACAATTGCCAGAGGTTGGCTGAGGTTGGCAGCAGTAGCTCGTTACTGGTAAACCTGATCCGACGATTCTAATTAGCGAAGATTATCGGAATGGAGAATGTGGATTTACCGTCGCCGCAACAAGTTGTAACAAGCTTATTTTGCTTTCTTCTGATATCTAGAGTGAAATGGTAGGTTGAACAACCTCAGGTGTTTTTATCTTGCCAACGAGGTCCCCGAACCGTCGACACGTTTCACGAACACGTTGTAAAAAGTATTACATGGTGATTTGCAAATTGATCATGCCGCTCGAGGTAGGATTAGGTTCACTATTGACTTTTTAGCAAAATACCGCGCGCAATGCGGAAGCAAAAGCCAAAAAAATGAAATGAAATGGTCGTAGGCTGGCATGATGATGCTGAATCGAAGGGTCAATTACATAACCGATTGGGAGTGCAATTGCTTGGGCGACTCATTAATAAAACTGACAATTCTCCAGACACCGAGCATCGAGCGCATTGAATTTGCATATTCAAACAATAGTGTTTTCAAAAAAAATTGACTAAATAACACAATTCAAAACAAAGGGAGAATTCACGTAGTCATGAACTTGAAAGCATACAGGGATCGACTCCCACGGGCAAGAATTTGGTGTCAGCCAGTGCGGAACGTGGCCAGATAGAACGGCGCATCTAAAAGAATTATGAGTGAGAATATCTTTGAATGTCAAGAAAACTTGCATGATCCACGGCGTCCGATAAAGTGACTAGATTCATATGATCCGGAACTTCACCCCCGTTCTAAACGTGGAGACAACCATATGTTATATAAGGAAAAAAGATATATAGTTGGGCATACCATTGTGTCTTCCTCACAGAAACGTAACGCTGCACGTAATTCAAGAGGCAGCTTCGAGGGCAGTACAACAACATGCACTGGAGGAGTAAAAGGCCTCTTGTGAGCGGCGGCGGAGGCGATATTCTGCTGAAGTTTGGAATGTTTCCCAAATAAACATATTCTTAGCATACCTCAGCAAGGGTTAGAGCTAATTGAATATCGGTGCGTTTCCCCCGCGCTTCGGCTTTGATCAGAATGTAAACTTCTAATCTGCAGTCTATGACGAAGACGCCTTCCACTAATTCTCGAGCAGCAGCAGAAGGAAGAGCTTGCACCTGAATTTGAAATTTAAAATTTTTGTTCCAATTATGACCAAAATCCAACTTACTGGTGTTCTCGTCTTAGATGAATCAATAGCATATATGCGTGCGCCTAATCTGTCCAAATGATTCCTGAATTTCCAATGATGAGCATTAGCATATCCAGCTTGTCCCAAAATCATCCAGAAGACTGAATCCTCAGAGCCTTCGTTGAACTCAATCATCGGTAATGACTTTTGCGAAATGGTGGCAGCAAATGTAAGTGCTACCTTCTGCTCATCTTCGGACGAACCGCGACCATGCCATATATATATTGTTCCGAGAATAGATAAGCAATAACTGTAAGCAGAACATAGGTTCCATACGCCCTGAGAGACAAATAAGCTTCGAAAAATGAAAAGATGGTCAGAATGAAAAAATCACCAAATCAATCTCATCGACAAACATACAATCACCAATCTGGTGGACGCGATGCATCGTGGTATTTTCAGCTGACCAATGGAACCGCGAACCCTGGAAGGACAAATAGTGATGAGAACCAAAGTCGATAGAGAATGCAATATAACCACACTTGTCGAGTAGCTAAGACGCCGCCCAATACGTGTATCAGCAATGGAGGTTCCGACCCTTGAAAGCAATTTACCTAGCACAGTGTAAGTGTAAGTGATTTAGGAGGGAAAACAGTAAAAGCTGTATACAGCTTTTTTATCAAAACGTCCTGCCAGGTCAGTCGCCTTGCGTTCCTCACGGTCCCAATTCGAATTCTTTCCGCGCCAAATCCAAGCTTGGTTTGAAACAAGCTCCGAAGAATTTGATTTCGACCGATATATGACAACTATGACTTCGGTGTCGTAGAATATATTCTGTTCATGAGTAATTGGTATTATCGCTCCGTCGGATATATTATTGACCTCAATCGATATTGCTTGTATGGTGGAATCAATTACAAATGGCGGCTCTTTTATGACTTGCTGTGGATTGAAGGGAGGAGGGAGCTTTGCCTGAAACTCTGAGAGAAATTAATACATAGATCATAGGGAAAATACGAAAGTAAAACCTAATTCCACCATTTCATCTTCATTGCTCCGTGAAGACCCCCGAATTGCTTCTGGCAATTTGACATCTGTATCATCTAAATGCTCCGTCAGTGGCAATCTTCTGAATCGTTTCGCAAAAGATCTTTACTTTCTCCTTGATTAGTATTTAAACCTTGAAATCCCTCTTGGAGGGTGTGAGTTAATGGTACTTGGGCCCGTTCTCGATTAAAGGCACTGCGAGATAAAGATGCTTGCGGCGTATCCGCGGGGGTCTGAACTTCAACGAGTGGAGGTAAAGTAGTTGCGGTCGCAACAGAATACCTTTCATAGCTAGATTTTCTCGTCTCGGACGAGGATGCTGGAACAAAGTTCCGGCCCCAACGGGCAACTATAGATCTCACATCTGGTCGTGATATCTCTCCTTCATCTTGAGCGTCACGAGTTTCGACTTGTCTCTGTTCTTGTTCAGGCTGCTCACCGGTAATTTGCTCATGTTCTATCAGAGCCTGTGCCACGTCCATAACTGTTGGACGTTGTCCAGTGCTGGGTATGCGACTGTGCCGATTAGGTGACCTAGTAGGCGATTCAACACTAGGTATATTTGCATGCTTAATTGGAGAGGTTGGTTGTGCAGGTATGGCCACAAGAACTTTCGTGACAGCATCTTGTGGTGGGGAATCATCGATCGTACCAGATGAAGGGGGAATGAATTCGGTGGACTCTGTGAAAATTCGCTGTTTACTATCGGAGTCATTACTGCTGATGACTGTAGTGTGCGCATGCTTTTCTTTTTTAGGCTTCTTAGGACGACCGCGAGTTGGCTAGTTTTCCCGGTTCAATCAAAAATATACAAGTAAATACATATAATATATTTGCTCACATGATTCAATGTCGTGTTAGCCATAACAGAGGTTGACTTGTGAGTAGTGGCAGGCACTGGGGTAACAATAGGATTAGGCTCGGTCATTTTATATGCGCTTCGTCGAACATCCCCAGAAGCCATTCCAGGAAGACGGACTGGGGTCGATCCTCCAATTATTCCTTTAGAAGCGTCATTAGTAGATCGAGTAAGAGGACTAGCCTCAAGCTTTTGAGCAGTTTTCATCTGCTCAAACGTCTTCGTCCTTTCCGTGATTGCAGGTGGTGTATTCGAAGCCGGTTGCCACCTGTCTAATACTGAAGGACGCTTCCTCAAATCGGGAGGAGAGAAATTAGTTCGTTCTGCATGCTCGGAAGAAGACTCTTTGGAAGGAGTAACAGCCCTGACCCTTTGACCGACAAAGCCACGACCCTGTAGCTTGGTCAAGCTAGGATGGAGTTCCTCTGTTGTTGGAATGGGACGCAAAAATGCGGGGGAAGGGGATGAACTCTCAGGTTTAATATTTGAAGGAGAAACGTTGACGGGAGAGTGTGAAGATCGCGCGACAGAATCCGCAGATGTAGGGCTGGGCTGAGAAAAGCTCGGTTTAGCGGGTTTTGATGCTGAAGGTGGTACCGGGGGAACATTTTGCGTTTTGGTCAAGCCTGGTAAAGGTCGACCTTGTAGAGCAGAAACACCAGTAACTTCACTATCTTCTTTCACTGGCAGAGACCTTGTGAGACGAGGACCTGAGCCTTGGCCGCCAACAGCTTCCGCCAATGACATGACTTGTACCAACGGAGTAGGCTTCTGACCCGGACTGGTATTATTACTAACGGACAATGGCGCAACTTCAATCTTGGGCTGGGGCGATATATTAGCTGTATTCGCATTCGGTTGTGCTGGTGAAGGATGTGTAGATGTTCTTCCAAAGATTGGATGGGGACCATCGTGTTTGGGAAAATCATACAACCCCGGATCATAATTGACTTGGGGTGCAGGTTTCGTAAGGACCGGTTTAGTTGCACGCCCACCAATAAAAGCTGCTAATGAAATTGGCTCTTTTGGATCATTTGGTTTGGATTCGGAGGCCACAGAACGCTTGTTGATAACGTCTATATCTTTCGCAACTTTATTTCCGTGTTCTCCTGAGCTCTTTTGGAGTGAGGAGATCGCAGTGGAGGCATTTTTCGCTAGTATTATCGCTAAGCAAAATAACAAAGCTGAGAATCACAAGAACACACTCCAATCAACCGATGCGGTGTTTCGCCGCCTTGCTCGTTCCAACCTGGATGACTCTATCTCTTCTCGTAGTCTCCGTTCTTCGTCTTCTGCATCTCTATCGACTTCGTCCTGTATCGCTCTTACTTTAGTAGCCCATTGAGAAAAACCTGCATCAGTGGCCTTCGGTAGATCGAATGAAGTAAACCTTTTGGAAAGTGATGGGTTGTCCATGTTCGAGTATTTTCAATGTATTGTTCGGGGGGTCTGGAGCTAAGGCTGGGTGAAGGGTGGAAAGCAGTTGTATGCCCGTGAAAGTCGAGACTTTAGGCAGGCGATAGCCTGGGATCAAGAAGTCCCTTGGGCTATTATGTTATACGGCCCGTCTGCATTGGCGACGCGAACTTTGAAATTCTTCCTAATCTACTTGACGTCACAACTTTGCCAATAGTACTGGTCTTTAAAGCTGCAGTAATCTAACCGAAAATGAATTGGGTTTGACAACATTCGTTTAATTCGGTTGAAAGAAAAAAAAGAACCAATTATAATAGAACAGAAGTGTTGAACAGTACTGCTATTCACAACACAATACACACGATAACTGCAGTGTAAATGCTTGATTTATGTAATGCATAGAATTGCCCAAAGTTTGAATGAAAGCCATGGCAGAAAAGTGAAATAAAAACGTTCATGAATGCAGGATACGAGAGAAATTAGGACAAAACCATTTGAGGTCAGCAAGCCCTACATATACAATTCGGTGTCGCTGCCGTGGGGGAATATGGAGAAGGCAATAAGATAGAATTATGCCACAGAGCAAGAGGATGCCTTGGTTTAAGGTCAGACACTAATTGAATGCGGGAAAAAGATATGAATACATACAACATGATCGAAAGACAGTTCACTATATTACAAGAGAGAGAAAAATCAGTCAAAGCCTTTGTCGACACCAGAAGTTATCGATAATACAGCGCTGGCCCAGTCTTCTTCTTCAAAGGATGATTTTCGTAAATGAAAGCTAATATGAGGCGGAGGGGAGTGTGCTGATGACCCAAGCGACAAAGATTTGGACCCAGATCCGGGTGCCAAGTCTCTCAGCGAAAAGGACAAATCACGCTCTTGGAAGGTGTTCGCTTTATCAGAATCTGAAGCCGAAACCGTGGAGCCCTCAGCAGACGACGAGAGAAGGGAGTCAATAATAGTCGGCGAAGATTGCAAGTAGGTATCATCGAAGTTCTCGTCCGCCCTTGTGAAAACAGTAGCAGGGGAATGGGTGTCAGATGGACTGTTAAGAGTAAAAAAATCGTTCGAAGAAAGAAGATATTCAGTTGTTGGACGGTGAGACGATGTCGTTACAAGATTACTTGTTGGCTGTAACAGCTGCGACTCAGTTGGCCCTGACTGAGACGGGAGAATCGGTAGTGTAGGCTGCGAAACTGCGACAGGTCGGGGATGTAAAGAAGCAGTAAAAGATGTCGGAGGGGGTGATGGTAATGATACTGAGCCAAACGTTTGGGTGAAAGCTGGTGGAGACGAAATAGTTCCTTCTTGTGTCGTAGAAACACGAAAAACGTCCTCCCATCCCAGACTACTCTCACCGCTATCCATTCCCAGGCTGAGCGTAGGAGGCGTATCACCTACGACTGCCGTCTTTGGGATGGTGGATGGAGGTTGTACCTCTTCCCATTCACTCCCGCTTCCCACATTCTGAAACAAAATTGGCCCAGATATAGTAGGCGTTCTTGATCGAGGTGAAGAGGACGAAGTCGACCCACTTGATCCATGCTTCAAATTAAATAACAGATTTAATGACGGACGACGTCCCATTCGTTTAGAAGGTGACGATGATGTAGAAGGACTGTCCTCCTCTGAAGTTATATTATCGAATGTTTTCGAATTACGTTGAGCGAGGCTGATGGTAAGTTTCTTAAGTGAGCTCGGTGACACTGGAGCTTGAGCTGCGTCTGGATGCGAAGCGCCGATAGAAGGAAACACTACGCTGGGAATAGAGGCACCCGAGGAACCAAGAAGAGATGGGCTTGATAGAGACCCTATACGATCCATGCGACGTTGCTTCGAATGCGACGATTTGTTGGCTTTGGGGGCGGCACCGCGAACGTTTATCATAGGTTGCTCAGATGATGGTATTGCAACTCTACGGGCTGTAATAGCTGCAGAAAAAGCCGAAAGCGAGGTAGGCGTGCGAGGCGAAGCAGGCAACGACTTATCAAAGTTGTAATGTTGATCTGCGAGTGGAGAAGATGATTTGGGAGATTGATTAGGCGGAGTCCTATGAAAACGAGCGGTATTGTTATTAGGACGGATAGCAAGACTCATCCCAGTCTCAATATCCGCATCGCCTTCAGAAGACAGTAGTGACACTTGTGAGACAGTCTGAGAATTTGAATTCGGCTGTTCCATCGATTCCGTAGAATGAAGAGATACCATTGAATCCGAATACGGTAGCGTTTGGTTACCTTCCGAAACCGACGGTGAAGAACTCGAACTGACACTGACAAGGTTATCTGGACCACTCAGCTTATCCTTGGCCTCGTGCAGGTTCAGTGGAGGCACTGGTATACGCCGAACTTGCTGTCGATGTTTGTCCTCTCTTGTTTTCGAGGAAGGTATTAAAATAACATCATCATCTGCAGATATCTCCAAGTTTCGCTCATTAGGTCCTTTGTCTACTCCATCATTTGGTAAAGATTCCGCAACTTTCGCATCAGTCAAGCAGGTCGAATCTTCCACCGTGCTCTCTTCTTCCTGACTGTTCATTCCTGTTTCTTCAACAGTTTGACTTTGATTATCGTCAGAAAGCTTGTGCACATATGCCGCGTCATCATCCTCTTCTTGCGAGCTTTCATCTTCGCTTGCCTGATCTTGCTGTGTACCGGGAAGCTCCGACTTCGTGCTAGACTTCGTGTGGCTCTCCGAGGGTTCTTCCCAAACCGATGGAACATCACATAATACCCTCAAAAGGGTCGGCGACATACTCAGACTAGGACAAAACACGAGCAATAGATTGCTTAAGGGCATTTTCGTTATGGAATGGTTCGCCGCAGTCGCACGAATAAGCTCCACAACCGTTAAAAGCAAGTCATAATTCTCTTTGGGGAGGCGGGATACGAGATCGCGAATAGTGTTGGTAAGCGTCTGACTAGGAGCACGAAGCGTCGAAGTGTTAGGCAACGTAAAAGTTGAGAGCGACGGGGGTTTACGAAGAAGAGGTCGGTTAACGATAGTCATGTTTGCTGGAGTTATAGGACTTGTCGCTTTCCCTGTCATGTGCGACCCACCTATACGACTATTTTCGGCATTGATGGCATTATCAAACAGGGGATTTAATGTTCGTGTCAGAATCACGTCGGGAACTAGTAAATTGATTAAGTAAATTAAATCGGTTTCATTTGACCAGACTTTTGACATACGTTCACGAAGATATGCTTTGAATACCGATGCGACAGCATGTGGATCCAAATCGGCGGGTGGACAATCAGTAATGTCATAATCAGCTCCTAGACACCTATTAGACAACGGCGGTAAAATGAAGTCAACAAAAAATTGATACAAACCTCCATCAAAATCACTCCTCAAGCGCGCGACATGTCCTGCACGTCCAGATATCCTATTATGCAAAGAGATATATTAGTATGAATATATTAAGATTTTGACAGAGAAGACGAGAGCACGGCCAAGATATAAGAAAAATCACTCCAGACATACCTGAACAATCCCTCTTCTTCCAAACCCCACCTATGCAAATGCTGCACACAACGGTAAATTAAAGCAGGAATCATTCGGGCGGCGAGAGGATCATTCAAAGATGACGCAGTTGTCTTTGTGTCCTTAACGCACTCCCATAATTCCCTCTTGAAAACCAAGCCTGATGGAGCACGCGGCGGGCGAACAAGTCTCGGGCGTGAGCCCAATGAGGAGAAACTACTAGGCGTATCGCGCCCATCCCGCTCAGATGACGATCTCGAGCCTTGGGATTGAGAGGGAATAGACCATGAACCAGAACCATTGGGCGATCGTTTTGCGTTAAACGCGGACGGACCATGGCTAAAACTTCGGTCTTGCCCTACTGGATATAATTGCATCGGTGATCCACTTATAGGACTCGGATGGTGATAACTAGAAGTATCGGAACCCGAACCAGACCCAGTATGTGAACTCGCCCCTCCCCATACTCTTCCAACCTTCTCGTAGGCTTTCTTACCCAGACCCAAGGCCTTGGCACCAGCATTATTTGTGAGCGATGTAGCTGCTTGACGGATATGACCCGCTGAGCTTGATAGAGACGAATTGGAGGGCGATCGCACACGACTTTGCATCTGACGAACATAGCTCACAGCATTTAAATCTGTTATACTTGCGTCAGATGTAAGAGGTGTTCTGATATGGGTTGAGCTATAGCCGGTGGACGACGTAGAAAGTAATGAGGGGGATGACGTTGACGCCTGAGCGACCGGAGACGGAGAAGGCGAGGGTGTACGATGAGAAGGATTGGCCCATGCTGCTAGACGACCTCGTAAATTGTTGTTTTTCGGAGGATGAATGACAATCGAAGCAGGGGAAATACCACATCCTTGATTGGTAATTGGTGTATCGGTTGCATTAGCTGCCGAAGCGAATGAAGTAAAAGGTACAGAGTTGGTTGATGCATGAGAAGAAGATACATGGGGATGATAGTGATGCAGTTGGGAAGGATGATGTTTCTGAGTCGATGAAGTACTTGGTATAGTCAATGATAGTGATCTTCGCTTCGCTTGCTTATCAGGAGCAGTACTAGGTCGTTCATGACGCTGACTGGAAGGCGAGACGGTTGTTGAAGCGGGTGCCGAGGGAGGGGGTCGAGGTTGTAAAGCGGGTTCCCACACAATGTCCTCCTCGTCTATGTATTCGGCGGTGTTGTTACCGGCGAGATAGGCACTAACACGCCTACTCTCAGACGGTGTCCCAGTACTGGTAGCAGGTCTGACAGTGTGACCACTATCCATTGTCGAGTCGCTACGTCTCCAACGTTCTTTAGTTTCTTCCGAAGCAGAAAAAGGTGTTCCGGAACGCTCGGGATGATCGGAACTTGAAGAGGCGAGACCCTTCAGCTGTTCAGAGGCAGCGACGACCGTGCTTGATGGTGAAGAGGGTAACGATGACTTGATATTACTGGGCTGCTTTAACCGTGGTTTGGGAGGAGGCAATGGAGGGAGATGGACTGTCTCCGACATCACAGAACGTGATGGCAAGTGCATTTGTACCTGAGACTGCAGCTGGGAAGGAGTATGGGAAGGTGATGCAGGGGAAGATTTCGATAATGGAGGGGTAGACAAAGAGGTTGAAGAATGTGTTGTACTAGGATTTAGTTTAATATTATTACTATTGTAGTTACTGTTATGATTATTAGCTTGCGAATGTTTTTTGGCATTAAATATGTTCATGGAAAGTTTTGCGGACGAGGGCTGGGATGAAGGAGTGGACTGAGGCTCTGCTGGCCATGGATTGTTCAACGGACTGCTCGGAAGAGAAGGAGAATTAACTGGAGATATCACAGCCAGTAGCGAGCTGGCATCCTGGGACTGTTTGCGACGTTTCCCAAACGCCCTTTTGATCTTTTGGGTTGTCGAGGCCGTAGAGGTAACGATGCCCGACTGAAAAGGGGTTTGCTGGAGTGACGCTGACGACGGGGTCGAGGAGGGGCTTGCGGCAATATTATATTGAGAGATATCGCCTCGAGGCATCGAGTTGTCAGATTGTGAATCGTCGAGAACGAAAAGAGAGGACTTCGAGGAACTGAAGCTGGAAGACGATCCAATAGAGGACGGGGTGAAAGTGACGACTCGATCACTGTTCATGCCCTCTAATTGTCGCGAAAAAAAGCTGTGTGTATCGTCGTTGTCGACGTGGATGATGATGATGAATGATGGACGTGTGTGGACAAGTCTATTTTGCTCGGCACTGGGGTCTCAACTCAGGTTTTGCACATGGCATCCCTGTCACTACTACGGTCACACCGCTGAGACGATGATAATTATGGTAATATCTAAATTTATCAAGTAGGACAATGGAAATGAAAAAATCTATCAGCAACTCCAGAATCTCCTAGACAGCATTCAGCAACTCCTTTACTGTCTCATATGTGAAAAATCTTGGCTCGCAGTTGAGTGAAGTCGATTAAAGTAAAGAAGATGCACTTACGACGTAGCAATGCTTGGCGCGACTTTAACTACAAGAGATCAGAAGAGTTGATATTAAGATAAGAAAAGGGCAATGCAAAGCCAGTACTCACGAAGATTTGGCCACAATCCGCGATAGAGACCGATAAACCCTTCGTTCTTGATGATCTCTTGCAGTGCTTCCAAGGCACCATTGTATTTATACCCAAGTGCACCATGGCCCATCCCTACTACTTGCATCTTCCGTCGTAAAACATCAAAGGGATACGTTAGCGTCTGGGAGATCGATCCTAAAAAAATCTTTAGATACGTTTGTTGCTCCATGGCGACTACTTTACCCGCCAGTGCACCGCACGCTAATTTTCTCACAACAGTAGCCTTGCCCGGGGGTGTGATAACGCCCCGTAAAGCCTCATAAGCGGCGAAATTTATCCCAACATATGGTGCGACGCCCATAGCAGTGGTAATCAATCCTCTATACAACGCACGGACACCACCTTCCTCACGCATGACCTTCAGTGTCATGCCCCAAATTCCGAGATCAGCCGTCCTCCGTGCCCCAGCGACCATGTCGCCAGAAATGGCAGCTGCAGCAGTATGATATCCCGACCGAGCGCCAGCAGCCAGAGATGCGTTGGCTTGATTCTGTAGTGGTAGCGACGCTGATGCAATGCTCAACCGCGACCTCACAAGGTCAAGAGGATACGTGGTGCATACCGACGTGATGCCTGCCAAGGCACCTGCCGCAAGACGTGTTGGTGTATCCAAGGGCCGCGATCCTTGACGGGTGAACATCTGCAGAGAAAAAATCACTCAATAAATATAGAAATAAAAACCGAAACTAATGCGCAGTTCATCGGCTAAAACTAATTCTCACTTTTTTCAGCTGCTCATAGCTAAAGACAAATGTATCACTTTCTTCAATAGCCTCGAACGAAAGATGTTTCGATATAACTCACGTCGTAAATTGGACCGCACTGTACGGTACAATCCTCAAGCAATTGATCCCATTGCCCCTCATAAACCCTTTGAATCCTTCTTCCCTCCACATTCTAACAAGACTTGCCCACACACCCCGATACTGTCCTGATCCAGATTTTGGTTGGACTTGCCTTAAGAAATTCGGATAAGGATGATGTGCATGCAATCAGGCTTAACGGTAGCAACCTACTGAATAATTTTGAGACGCTCTAAAGGACTGACAACCGTGCGCGATGTAGCACCAGCGATACCGCCTGCAATGAAATACGATGACACTTGCGGATCCACAAAGCTCATTACGGAGCGTTTCGAGCTACCCGCTGAGCCAGATACTGGTGATGCGGGTGTTGAGATGGTCTTCGACACATCGCTTTGTGATCTGACCTCTTCTACGCGACTCTGTTCTCCAGAAGATGAAGATGAAGGCGAATTAGCAATAGCAGCCATTTTGAAGAGAAATCAAAGGGAGGAGGTGCGAGAGGGGAGGAGTAAGGGTATAATAATTATTAGAAGTCCATGCAACAAGGCCTTCGCGTTAGGAGATGATGAGTGGAGTCAGAAAAAACAACACAAAAACGATTTCAGCAGTGCTGCCGTGGTGGCCGTGGCTTCGGAGGTTGCCGTGGTGGCCGTGGCTTCGGAGGTTGCCGAAGCCCACAACTGTTACGTTGATCCCCGACTGTCACTGTCCTTGTGAGTTGCTATTTAGTGCACCCGCACCGCACACCGACAGCAATGAGTGCTGCAGCCAAATACTCTGGTCTTCCCGATATCGTAAGCTTTATTTTCTGTCTCCAGGTGATACACGCCCTTTCCTGACTGTTCTTGTCTCTTTCAAAAATAGGACACCGCTCCTGACGTCTATGAAACACCTGACACATTCACCAGTGTCCATGAGGATGTGCGCGTGTTGCACCAGTGCGAAAAAACTTTATGTTGACTTTCTCTTCTTCAGGGAAATTCGAGCGAAGATGACATTCTTTCGCGTCCAATAGGACGAGGACGAGGCACCGACGATGCAAAACCTCCATCAAAAGAAGAATTAGACGATGCATCATTGCTCTCTATGGACGCAGCAACGAAGAAGTTTCGTGCCGCCGAAAAGAAACGTTGGTTTAGTGTTCCATTGCCAGTTAGATTTTTTTTCATTCTTGAAATTTGGTCAATAGATCACCGTCCGCGACTGACATACACCTATCCACCTTCCCCAACCTCCAACTCGCCACCGTCTTCTCCAAATTCAAAATTGCGTCCTCCACCTGTATCAGTCCGTCTCCGAATGCTCCAGCATGAACTTGCTTCTCTTGAAACGGAATTGTCAGACCCATCAAATCCAGCTCTTCACGAGGCCAATGGTGAATTAGCAGATCCTGGGAACCTCATGAAAGGTTTATTGGACGTTCGAAAGCGTCTCGAAAGAGTATCTAAACCTCACGAAGGCCGAGGAAGACTCATTGAGAAAGTTCTGAACCCAAGTTCAACAACCGCGCGACCTGAATATACCACGGAGAAGAAAGATACCCCGGCAAAAGACACGCGATCTGGTGCGCTCGATTTAGCAAGTATAGATAACCGTGTTAGCGAATTAGAATCGCTCATTGGATCGTCGAGCACAACTCTAGACGAGGTTTGTGACTTAATATCTCATACTCTCTTACAACTTACTCAAAATCATACAGTCATCGCCTCTTCCAGCTCCGCTATTACCACTGATCACACGGCTCAACTCCCAACTAACCTTACTTACTCAACCCCGACATATCGATTCTATATCACGACGTCTAAAACTTCTTCTATCCGATCTCGAGCGCGTCTCAGCGGCTTCGGGAAACACAAACGGCAGTATTCCACTCGGTGCAGGCACGACAAGCCTATCGCAAAGCCAAGGCAAACGTCATAATCAACCAGCTGACCACCAAACTCAATCGGACACCCAAAACTCGGCATCATCGAGCGTACGCGATACCTTACTACCAACCCTGACGCGTCTCTCGCCTCTTCTGCCTCACATCCCTCAAGTTCTTTCCCGATTACGAACACTCTCTACGCTTCATAATGATGCGGCTGCTTTTCAGGCGACTCTGAAAAGTATGGAAGAAGAGGAGCGAAGAATTAAGAATGTTCTTAATGATCTTGAAAGGGCTGTTGATGCGGTTGAAACGAGTTTGCAAGAAAATAGTGTAGTTATTTCTGGGAATGTCGCGGGACTCGAGAAACGAGTTGAGGAGTTGGGAAGAAGAATGGAAGACTTGGGAAAATAATACCATTGTACACTAAAACATTTATATTTGCAATGACAATAATTCGAAAAAAAGAAATTTCAAATATAAGCCAAACAATGTGGCGCGCATGTTCAAGATGGATGTCTGTGTCTCAAAAAAAGTTCGACGCCTGTGAGATTCGAACTCACGTGTGCAAAGCACATTCGCTATACTACAGTAATAGCAGGCGAACCCGGTAACCACTGCGGCAAAGCGTCCTTGCAGATCCAACAGTCAAGTGCGCAATATAATCTCAACGCCCCGAACGCTGGAGCAGTAATATCAGGTACATAAGAATACTTCAGCAGCCAAGTTCATCGAGATTCTGTCTAGTGATAGTACCTACACATTCATACAAATACACGCTTTCCGCCTCCTGTCTCCGCCTAACTATCTCACTGGTGTTATACTAGCATCCGTATTATCGTTGGTATATCTTTGCAGAATCCAATATCTTTCAATCACTATTGCTACAACATACCCCCCCACAGTTCAGAATGGCAAACATCATCCGCAGCGCTAAATCAGGAAGCGATTGGACACAGAATGAGCTCTTCGCCTACAACATTAGGGTTGAATTCCAGGATTCTGCCACTTTCTTTGGGGTGGATCCACTTCCTGCCCCTACCGTAACTCCTGAGGAGATTCTGTCAGCTACCGATGCGAACGACGCAGTGTCCGACGAGGGCTATGCTGTACTCCGCACACTCAATCTTGCCATGACCCTCTCCCCCAATGAAGAATCGGCCGTCGATGACTTTGCGGTGGCTCTTCTTCGCTCGTGTGGTTATGTCAGAAGGGGACGAGTTGCTCGGACAAGGAAAGATTTACCTTTTATAATATGCGGGGAGAACAGGTATGCCAAGACGGACGTATGCATCTTGGATGACAATGACATCCTTTTGCTTGTTCAAGAAGATAAGCGCCATCTGGATAATTCCGATCCTGAGGCTCAACTCATCGCAGAAGCCATAGCAGCCTTCTACGCAAATAACCAAACGCGTATGAGGACGTTGGGTCTCCCTATACTGCCTTCCAAGTTGATCCCTGGAATTACAATGAAAGGGACCACGCCTACCTTCTACAAGGTCCCCGTTACTACAACCCTCGTCAATGCTGTGGCGACAGGGATGTACCCCACGCAAGAGACGGTTGTTTATGCCCATATCCCTGACATACCTCGACCCGCACGCCGCTGGAGTGAAGGGATGAGGCCTCTGGATAATAGGAGGATAATTCTGTCTTGTTACGAGGCTTTTAAGTCATTTGTCAATTAATGTTTTAGTTATTGTAGTCCTGGTTGATATGTGCACTATTACTGCAAAGTTGAATTTTAATCCGTTCTTAATAAATAGGGGTGTTCAATAGATCCGAATGAATATAGAGCAACGAAGAGTGGCTGAACGAGCGTTTGGGAGGAAGTTGAAAGTTGGCGAGAGGATGACCCAGAAGGATGAGATGTGGAATTGTTTGGGGGAATGCTGTCTTGAGCGGGTTGAGGGTCCATGTCGGTCAGTGGGAGTTGGTGTTTGAATTGGGAGGGGCGGGCTTGAGTGTTGGGTAAAATAGTTCCGTATTTCGGTTCATGCTATACAATTTGTTATTTTGAACGATGTCTACTGGTAAACATTTGATCGTCTTCACCGCCGATACGCTTAACTGAACAGCGCGCGCTGTTCACGGCTATTAAGTCTTAAACTTACAGTCACGAGAGGAGGTGAGTCAATTATCAGTATATTAAAATGTATAACGTACTTACACTCCCGTAAGCTAAATTACTTACAGACTCTAACACCCATGTAAAATAAAAGAAGAAGGCTATTTCGTCCAATGAAACGCGGCGGTGAATAAGCAAGACAGTATCAATGTGAGATGAGAGAAAAAGTCGTACGGATTGGAACCAAACCTTTTGGCTCTTTTTGTCGTTTCTCCTCCTCATATTTGAGAAGAAAGTGTTCCAAGAGATGTGCAGTTCCATCGCTAGAGTCGGTTTCGGCATGAGATCCCGCGTCAATCCATATACCAGCTGTGGCGTTTGGGTATGGGGATGCGCTTCCGTGGCAATGGTCATTCCATTGTCCAAGGTGGAAATTTCGGTGAACGGAGGAGGCAAAACTATTACATACTTACAAAGGGATGCTGAAGTTTATATAGGTCATATGCATGGGAAATACGTTCTAGAGGGGCTAAACTATGAAGGTGCGCACTGCGAAAGAGGGAGACGAGAAAGAAATAATAAATAATACTTTACTTATTTTCTATTATTTTTTGGTGAACGGGGTAATACACGACAGAAGATAGGATCAGTGACAGCTCAAGAGATACATTCATCTTCACCTCTCGTCAATGCCAATAACTTCCGTCTGAACGATAGGCAGCTACTAGTAATGACGGTGAACTAGCGGTAGAAAACATGTTGCCAATGGAAGATACATGCACCATAAACCTAGGGAAGAGCCGAATAAATTCACCTGCAAGTCAACAGGCATATCTAATTCACCATAACATCGCCAAATTGGAACTCCTTATACTTTAATGCAATCAACTAGCCAAACATATGAGGAAAGCAGGGTGCTGCTTACCGGTAGTAGTAGTCAACGTTCTCCGAAAAAGAAATATACAATATTATACCACTGTTTCTCCACATCCATGCTTTCCTCACAGCTCTATGAAGGTGAAATTTTTGACATTATCACGTTAGCTTAGTGGACATACTCGTTGACATCCCAGATATGAAAACACCTGCGCAATACAAAACCAATATAAAGTGAAGAAGTAATTCTGCGATAACTATTGAATCTAAAATTATGAGCTGCCGCCGCCAAATCCTTTTCTCCTTTTTTACGTCGCTCCATTTCGTCATCTGAAGCTTGAGATTGTTCAATCTGATGAAACGCAGTGAATAAGCAAAACATTAATCAGTGTGTGGTGAGAAAAAGGTCGTACCGCATCATCATTACTTTTTTTCTCTTTCCTTTTCCTTTATATGATTCACCAGAATCATGTTCGGCCCGCAAAGTGCTCGCTGGTGGAGTTTTTATAATCTTGGAAGACCAACTAGATCCACCTGCCAGTGAAGTGCTTGCCCGGGGGGGCTTTAGTCTTCTAATAAAAGAAAAATTATTAGAGGGAAAGTAATGAAAAAGAATCGTGTGAGACTTACTTTCAAAGTTGATTGCTGCCTCGTCTCTACGTAAGGCTCCCCGAATCATATAGCTCTCTCTTCTCAATCAAAGAAAAAGGAGTTAGAGAGAATCAGTGAGACTCACCTCACCCATTGTCGGGAAAGCTAGTTACAATTTTTGCTCTCGGGATGCACTGCAACTGGTTCAAAGTTGTCTGATTAATCTGATACTTCTTCTGAGTCCGTTTCTCTCAAAACGAAAGTGCTTCTGATGAAATTGGACAGGCACGCAAATTCCCAAGGCCCAGCAAAATCGATCGAATAAAACGCACATTACGAGCATGTGGGTGGTTTTTTGAGCGGCGTTTCTTCATCCTTTTCAAACGAGATAGTGATGCATATAGGTCGTGTGCTTTCAAGAATAAATGTGTCAGTCATGAAGGTTTGGGACTCTTAATTTAAATGCACAAGACATACTATTCATCAAGTTAGTTGTTACTAGTATATGAGGGTAAGAGCTTTAGCGATGCTCCGTGGGTCCATGTGGTGTTGTGGGGTTCTTTTCTAAATGCGGCTCAGACCTTGACTTCACAAAAAAAAGGTAACATGCACGCATTACCTTATTCGCTTGCGGGTTTCGTATATTTCCATCCGACTTTCACTTTCATCACGAAATCAATAAATTTAAAAAAATGGCAAAATAAAGGAAGGTGGAAAGTGCTGCTAAACCGAATGTGCAGGGATGTTGACAAAGTGTGGAAGACGCGAGTGACTTGGAAGCGTTTCCCTTTTATAAAACGCCCAGTCCCTTCACGCTCCGCGGACTCGAGCTCCGCAGGACCTTCGTTAGAGAGGGTTTATCTTAATTAAATTCCCACTTGATATAATGATAAAACAACTTTTTCACCGTATAATCTTACATGTTCAAAATCTGATTGTGAAATAAAAATCACGAATCAAGACAAAAACGCGTCCAATCCAATATTGTCTGTCCATCTTTTCATTGCCGATGTCACAGACCCGCTATTTTTGAGACCAAACATATAGTACGCGTAGGTTCGAAATTTCCTTTGAGCTCCAAATTCGACTCTATGCTGTCGCGAAGGTGAGCAAACTTCACTATCTTTGGTGGAGGGGACAGTGTTCAAGCACCGCTTGAACTCCCTCGTTATATGCACCTCGATCCGACATAGAAAGCTACCAAAACATCCGATAATCGTGCCGTAAATGAACCCAACTTCGGTCATAATTGCTTCAAGCACCCGAAACGATTTTCTTTCATAAGGTGGGATTTTATGACACTTTAACAGCTGAGAATACATATTCTGAGTGCACAAGGTGAATGAGAGCACAAAGAGTATTTTGAGAGATGGGTTGACAATATGGTTTTGAACCGGGGTACTCGTGGGGAGTGGAAAGTACGGGAGGACGTCTACAAAGCTTGAAAAAAAAAAACGCATCGTAATAGAACGCCACTCACTATGACAAATGCACCGCCACCATAAAAACCAAAATTTGGCATACTGAATGACGTAAAAGTAGCCCACATCATGAGGGTTAATTATGCTGGGGAATAACGCGGTACCGCAACCGATAGCAAACCATGTCAACGAGCCGAGGAAACCTAGAATTGAAGTCGATGTCGATGTCGCCAAAAACGCCATCCTGCTCAACATAGGAAGAACGACCAATCCAACGGTGAAAAGATAAGCGTCGTAAACATATGTTAACGAAGTAGGGAGACACAGCAATAAGGGTCGTTCATGTTGAAGGGTACTACTGCTTTCCTCACAATCGAGATGGCGAACGTGACATGGTGATTGTACTTTTTGAGAATCGCAAGGGTCGACCAACGTGCCGGAGTCAGAATCCGCCTTGAGAATTCGCGATGGCGCGTCGAATTCCATTCTTTTTTTTAAAAAAAGCTTCACAACAGGAAGGGAAGAAAAGGTTCATATAATTATGTTTATTATGCTCTCCTAGTTTCTCTTCCCCCTTTTTTGTGCTTCCGGTGTAAATATGATGATAGGGGGTCGACCCAACTCAGACGATAGGTGAGTTGGTTTGTAAGCCCCAGAAGTCGAGACTCCGGGGGTACTAAATTGCCAATCACCTGCAAAGTTGTTTAAGCGGGCGGTAGGAAGACTGTCCATAGAACAATGCTTGTCAATCCCCACAAAATGCTCCATACAATCCAGCGACGGCCCCATGTGGGTTTCTCTAAATATAATCTCGCGGCGCTCCAATACAGAAAAGGAAGTGATGATGCCTGGCGTAATATAATTTGAGTGTGCGCGAAAAAGAGGAGTAACAGAGTGAATAGAAGCGCATGTATGGCATGCGGGAGAATTGACATTGTGTGAAAGAGTTTTGTACGGTCCCTGAATGATGATGATGATATATGGGAGAACCCTTGTGAGGCAAGAGTAGTGCCAGCATTTGTTATGGTTGTAAGTGACCCCAAAGTAGAAGAAGGATAACAGGGGCAGATATGACGAAGTTGGGTAGCTGTTGGAGGGTCCAATAACGCAGGAAGCCATTATTCCAATAAGCTGATTGCACATGTGTATAAATGGATGGAAAACGAGCTGAGCACCAAGGCCGAGGATGTAGAGTATTGACACAAAATGCTCGGTAGCCATTATATTGATGGAATAAAAACGGAACAAGCGGGAAGAGTGAAAGTATGGCAGCCAATATTAATTTTGAGGGTCTGATTTGTATGTGTGTGCGTGTGTCTGTCAAAGGTAGCGTCAAGCAGGAAAATTATAAGACAGACTTTTTTACCACCCAGCCAGGACTCGGCGTTCTCGATGATGGCACCCCAAAGGATGAAGCCGCCGAGGATGAGTGCATTAGATCGGAAGCTTCCTGCAAACAAAAAGACGCAGGCTGCTTTAAGCCATTGATGCTGAGCACAGTAGAGCATGCCTACGAGTGTTAAGAAAACAATGACTGCCTAAAATGGAACAAGACGAGCACATATATATATATATTACCTTTGTAGGAAGCCCATGTAAACCATGGTTCTGTGTATGGGGCTATCAAATGCGAGATGGAAGGACTTGAAGGCAAGAGCGACAGATATGCCGAAAGCAGTGCAAAAGGTCTAGACTGGGTATGATGGAAAGACAATAGATAGAGTAAACGAGTAGTATCCAAGGAAAACAGGGTTGAGATGATGAAATGGGGTACGACAGTTTTGACTAGAAGGGAGGGAGAAAGCCATTGACCGAGATGAGATAAGATACGGAGGATAGTAGGGAGGCCGGGCATGAAGGCGTATAGAAACTCATAGCGGTAACCATGGTGGGCAATAGTGAGGTAATGGAAGGCGTCCCATCTGAGGGCGATACTGGCAAATCTGGATAAAAGGGGAGAATCTGGATCGGTGCTTACGAGAGCGGGCGAAGCATCGAACAGGGGCAGATAAGATGAAAGAAACGCAATCAAGATGGTGAGAACTCGGAGGGCCAATGTAGACCAAATGAGATTGCGGATATCGCGCGAACTTTGAGGAGAAGATGACATTGGGCAGCACAATGAGGAGGGCAAGGGGAAGGGGAAGCCGGGAAACTGGGCAGGTGAGATGATAACCTCAAGAGTTTGCACTGCTGGAGATGTCAATTAGGAGCCAGCACCGTGTGTGCAGGTTGTTGTTGTGTTGGTATCTCGGGTCGACTTCGGAGAGAGAGGGTTGCTTAGTCAGATTATACAAAACAACGGTATGCACGCTGCACGGGCGAAAAGAAAAAAAAAAAAGTTTTTTTTAATGCAGCTTTTTAGGGCAGAAACTGAAAACGCCACAAAGGAACACCCGATGGGCCACTGGCCAGTGCACTGTCGGTGCAAGTAAAGGAACAAAGACCCAAGAGTACTAGAACCCTTAGGTAATAATATGATCGGACCGGACAGAATAAAGAGGCAGTTGAGGCAGAGGCAGAAGAAGCCAGGCAGTGACGAGCAGTGACTAGTGACGAGTGACGAACAGAGTGACCTTGAGCAGTGTTGTCCTTTGGTTGTCCTCCTCCTTGCTTAAATACGCACTATGTCCACCTCTCATCCGCCCTCACCTCATATATATCCCCTGGATGCCTCTCAGCCTGTTCCTGTCCCTCCCCTTTCCTCACCTGCCTCTACTACACCTTCCCCGCTCGTTCACCACCATCCCTCCATGGGCCAGCCAAAACAGCACAACGCTCTCTCCATCGTTCTACCCTCACCCTTTGTCTGTCTGCGAGGCACAGGTGTAAGCGTCGACCCCTCTGTCTTGCGAGGCCATGTCCTCCTCGAGCTCTCAGAGGCCACCGCGTTCAAGGAGATTAATCTTCAGTTTCGCGGCAAGGCTCGTCTTCCTGCCTCTCAAGGTGAAAGGCAAGTCTATCTATCCATTGTTTCTCGTCGCATATAGTCACTTACACGCACATAATCACAGCTCCTCAGTTTTAGGCGGAAACTATTCGAATAACGTTATCTTCAACCACGAGTGGTCCTTCCTTCAGGGCGAACTCACGCACACTCCTACCCTAAAGGCAGGACGCCACGTCTTTCCCTTTACCCTCCAAATCGAGGATTGGCTCCCCTCCACCCTCTCCATCCATTCAGGTCTTGCCGGTATAAGCTACAAGCTCAGGGCAACTGCCGTTCGTCCGGGGTTTTCGTCAAATCTACATGCCGTATCTCCCGTCAGAATACTCCGCTCATTTCCATCGGAGGCTCTCGAGTACCAGCAAACTCTCGAATTGGAGAACACGTGGCCAGAAAAGCTCATGTATGCTATCATGGTCCCACACAAGGCATGGGCTGCAGGCGACACCCTTTGCGCGCTTGTCAAATTCTCCCCTCTCAGTAAAGGCATTCGTATCACAGGCATTACGACCTCTCTCCACGAGCATCTCAAAACATTCGGTCGATCCGGTGCAACTCACGACGAAAATCGCGTCGCTTGCTCAGTTAAACATGAAATACAAAACGGTCGCGCCGTTTCCGTTCCTTACTTTAGTACAGCCAATAGTCTTCGATGGACACAGCAGCACAATAATCACTCCCCGTTTTCTACTAATTTGAGCACACCATCCGCGTCAGATGATGCTCGCTCGTCCTCCTTATCTGAACCATCCACTGTTGCCGCATCATCCCCGCCGGACACCCCTCTTTTAATTGTCACACCCAGTGGACGAAACACCAATGCTTTGGCAGATGGATCCTCGCTGACGGGTTCAACATCATTAAGCTTAGCCGGCAATTCTTCTTCTGCGACGATAGCAGTAGCACCGCCGTGTCTTACCGGAGATACTAACTTTGACATTGGTGACCAAGAGATCGTAACAACTCTCGAATTACCTCTACCAGCCACACTGACTCCTACACATGCCGTCGAACCCATTATTCTTTCCCATCGACTGCGTTGGAACATTCTTCTCTCAAATCCTGATGGTCACGTATCAGAATTACGATGTTCGTTGCCAATTCATATCTTAGACAATAGCATCATCGAGGATGCTCGAGCTGCAACTAGGGTGACGAGGAGACTCTTGTTTGGACTTGAAATCACCCAGGACGACGGCGATGAAGCTCAATTACCTAGCTATCCCTCTCACGTCATGGACCGCGTTCCGGACGACGAGGAACAAGCGGCTGCGGCTCTAGCCACGCAGAATGGCACACCATCCGGATTAGATTGGGTCAATATGCAATTAATGACAGACGGCCAACGCAGTCATCCAACCACTCCGCCGGACAGCAGATTAACAAGCCGTACATCGAGCCGCGCCCCAAGTCCCGAACGAAGAGACAGAGAAAGGGGCCATCATGGATTCTTTTCTTCGTTGAAACCTTTCACCAAAGTTACATCGTCATTTAGTAATCATTCACGCCAAAGCAATCATGCGTCGCACATGCACGGCGATAATAATAATAGTAGTAGTCATACTCCGGACGAATCGTCCTCTTCGTCTTTGTCACTAACTCTGTCTCCTTCTCATGGGTCAGCAACACCATTAGGAAGCTTTCCTCCTACACCCGATCGCTCCCAGCCAGGCACGCCACCCTTGTCGCACACCACCGTTCAGAATGGAATCCCACAACGTCGACCGATCTCAGCCTCCGCTTCTGCTTCTGCTTCGCGAACCAATTCTCCACGGAACGCTATTATTACGTTGCCAGGCGTTGATTCTTCTTCTTCTTCTTTTACTACTACTACAAGTATTGACAACGAAGTCGCCGCTCTTTCCCGTGTCCCACACTACGCGATCGCGTCACGCGGATTTCTGGGTGGCATCACGCCTATCTCGAGCCTTCGGGGTCTTCCATCGTACGAGGAGGCATCACGCCCGTCGAGGACTACAGCTGCATCACCCGTTTCAACAACAACCACTGTTGTGGATTCATTGCCTTCATCCCATTCACTGGGAAGACAGCTCCCTGCGCTTATGCCTATCCAGAACACTAGAGATATGAGTCGGCGAAGCGCAGCCGAAAGATCTTTCAGTGAAGGCGATTTGGCTGCTCGGTTTGCCAATGTCAGTCAAAGGCTATGAATGGGTGAATGTCGTCTGTATGCCGTGCCAAGCGCACAAATGCATGCGTGAAAGAGATATAATCTAGTTGTTTTTTTTGGAGTAGAGGAATGCAATGGCACAGTGGAGAAGAGATGGAGTTGGGCTTCGTCTAGCCCTTATCTCTATTCTTCCTGCCACGATGCCATTCGTTCATCGTCCATTTATCTATAACTGATTTATTTCATCCTTGCTGTCCAGTTGCAATTCCATTGCTTTTTCATTGCGATTGCGCTCATATTGTTGAGTTGGGTTCCCCTTTCGGAGGGATGAACGAGCATTTTCTTCGATCATACATATATTTTCATTTCATCATCGTTCAAATGCATTTGCTTTGCTTTGCTTTGCTTGTGTAGCAAATTCCGCATCCGCGCTCGCGCTCGCGCTGAAATCCCTGGCCCTCCACACATTAACGGGCATCACACTTCTTTGAAGGCGGATCTTGTCTTCTCGCCGGAGTCGGTCGACGTTTCGTTCCCACATGTTTTCGTTTTCTGATTTCTAATTCGGGTTCCTTAAATCGATTTTGGCCGACTTCATAATAATTGTAACACATCACTTGATTATGAATCCAATACTCTCTATCAGTCTCTATCCTATCCTATCTATCCCATCCCTCCGCTCTTGTCTACTTTATTTTTAGACGTTTGTTCGGTTTCTTATATTATCTAAACTTCCTTTTTACTTCGGAAAAAAAAGTGATAACATTTGTAACATTATCTTTTGGCATCATATAGATTATTATAGACTTTCTTTCTTGCATCGATCATACTGTTGTTCTATCCATAGACCCTGATTATCACACTTTGTTGTTCCGCTCAACTTGCAATCGGGAGTGCTCTTTACATTATAGAATTCTTTGACACAACCTGCGCGAAACTGTTTTGAAAATTTTGAATATATAAATCAAATATTATTTTAATACTACTTCGAAAATATACTTTCTAATCATCCATCCTCTACCATATAACAATTTCTAGGGTTATTTCTACTTCTACGGGTTTAAAGCATCGGACCCAAAAAAAAAGGAACTTGATGAATTATATTACGAGGTACTGATATTTACCCATTACCTAAAACGATGACAAAACTCATTTGCTGGTTTGTTCGTCTAGGGTCTTCATTTCCCAAGGATCCGCGGAAACCCATTGCGTGGAGGGTACACCTAGCTCAAGCAGCTTGCTAAAGGCTTTTGAGAAACTAAAAAAAAGTTATTTATGCCTGAAAACAAAATAGATTCCTAATGTGCGACGTACTCTGCGAAAAATGCGTTCTCATCACCTGCATATTTCTTGACATGGGTTTTGAATGACTTGTCCTGGACAAGAGCATAATCGGCTCTAAAATGAGTAATGAGTAATGAATAAGATGTCTTGGTCAGTAAGAGCCCTTTTTGATTTCACATACGGAAGCATCATCAAGGTTCGGGTACTCTTGTCCTCAAGTTGCTTCGGTCCACTCCACTTGCGCCAGTTCCACTTTTCATCTACCAGCAATTTGTAGAACGAGTTTGTGAAAGTGGTGGGCGAGAATGTCCAAGGTCCTTCGTAGCCCGAACGATCGGTGTGGCAACGACCAATAGCATGAGCACCGACCAAAGCGACGATTTCTTGGTCGTTAAAGCTGGATTTTTTAAATTAGTTAATAAAATAGCAAAATGTGTGCCCTGAGGAAAGAACGGTACCCCATGCGATAAAAGATCTATAGATGAATTATATATAAATTTGATTAAGGAATATGGTATATGGTATATGTATGAGTATACTTACGTCTCGAATGTGCCCTTGTCCTTGAGCGGCGTCGGGAAGACGACCGTCGGGGGTAACATCCTTTTCAAATCCGTCAATTCGTCCGGGACGCCACGGAATAGTAGGGCCTTGCATTTCCTATCGAATGATACGTAATATTGAGAAAGAGAGAAGGGGAGAGGGGGGTATTGACATACTTGAATGGCAGCGACGCCAGCAAGAGTCCAAAGATCGCCATAGCTTATCCATGGAAACTCTTTTTTAACCTGTTCGAGTAGATTACGAGCGACAAGGAGACCGTTGTTGGCACCGTGAAGAGATTCAGGAGCGAATCTCATGGTGGCGTAGTTGCTGAATGCGGAATCTGAGCGGGAAAAGAGAAGAGAATTTCGAATGTAAATGATTACCTTCCGCCAGTTTTGGTGTCTTTGTCGTATGTTCCAGACGCATGCCAAGCAAGGCGAACCAGAACTGGACCATACGAACCGTCGTCGTATTCTCCTGCATCCAAAATGGAAGCAATCTTGTTGTATACCTTTAATATAAAAGGTGAGACATGAAGTTGAAATGAAGAGGGAAAGAGAAAAAACCACCTTTTGGTAGTCTGCTTTGGACGGAACAAAGTTGGTGGCGGCTTTGAGAGATTGAGCGGCAGACTTGGCAGATGTGGCAACCTTATCGCTGGAGGCGAAAACATAGTATGCGCCACCAGCAACGACGGCGCCCACACCTAGCCAAGCAAAGATATTCACGCTCGACTTGTTGCTGCTGTTGCCGCTGTTGGGCGGAGGGGTTGATGATGTCGGTGAGTCACCACCAGCTCCGGTATTTGCGGTGGTATATTGTCTAGCCAACCCACGATATAGATTTGGTCTCGTTGACGAGACAAAGGAACGAAGAACAGGGCCGGTAGAACCAGTGGCAAGGCGAGAACGAAGGATAGAGGAGGCCATTTAGTAGTATTGGTATTGGTATTATGTGTTGTAGTAGAGACAAGACAAGAAAAAAGGCTTATCGGCGTTGGGATTGATTAGCACTGTGTTATGTAAATTGAAACTGAAACTGAATTGAAATGAATTTTTTTTTTCAATGGCAAAATAGCGCCGCTCCCCCGTCAGGGCGATAAGACCCGGCGGCCCCCAAAGTCCTACGATTCCGAGCTCCCCGAGCCCCGAGCCCCGATTCTTTTGCCATGTTGCCACCTTGCTTCAAGGTAATCCCAGTGCATTTTTTCGCGTTTTTGATTGATTACGCGGTTTCACTGCACGAGTCTCCGGTTCTACAGGCCGGAAATGCATAATAGTTTTGGAAGGTGTGGAGAGTATTAACGGCGGAAGCCAAGCCGCTCTTTGGAAATCCTTGTCAGGACTTAGGAAAAATTCGAAACATCAAGTTGGTCCTGAGTAGCTTTCGTACGCCTTTGCGTTACCAGAGGTGCCATTGAAGTTTTTGTTACCGTTAGTTAGGCATTCATTAATGTCTCCCGCATCGGCGAGCCTGAAAAAGTCATCACTAAAATGCAATTCATTCAAACCAATATTCAATTTCACAAACCAAATTCGATTCTCAAAAATGGCAATATTTGGGCAAATATCGCACCTTTGTCTCGGACTCCGATGAAGACATGACGTTCCAGCGACTTCGCCACGCTCCCCAATGTTACTGTTCGGACCGTGACGAGGCTCGAAGGAGGGGAGAAAGTTTAGAATCCGTCAAGCGGTATTTACACATAATATATATCACGCCAACGTTTTGTTTTGTTTATTTCCTTTTTTTCACACAGGCAAAGAATCACCGGCTCCAACGTCCCTTAAGAACAGTGGGTGAGCGAGGTTCGCTTCACTCTCACGACCGTCTTCCTTCGACCAAGGTGCACAGCCAATCCAGTCCTCTCGCTTCATCCGGTTTATGATTCTGCTCTAAATACCACAGACATTTTCACCATCTCTTTTCCTTGTCGTATTTACCCAGTTTAAAGTCTCGTGTCACTGCTTGAAAAGGAAAAGGCTGCCCACGACTATCCGTTCTTGACCAGCATAATGCTTTTATTATCAGCAGTCAATAGTCGCTTCGGACTCAGATTTCTTCTACTATAGGATGACATATGTACCTATGGAGTGTACCTGCTACATTATCTCAAAGATTGTCTGATTCGTTATGATGATGGCATAATCATGTCTGATAACATTCATCGCAATATACATTCCTACTCTTTAGTCGCTTGCCCCAACACAATCTTCAGCCTCGCGTTTCATTTAACTCAAGCGAGCCCAATGAAATACTTTTACTCACTCATCAGTATATAATTAACAGTTTTATGAACTGTTCCCAACGAACCTTCCACCGAGGTGGGTAGTCTCGGAAAATAACGCGGCATCCAAGCCCGGGGTCAATACACCAAATGGTACAGGAAAAAAATTCATTTTAGTATTATATTGAGCTTTTTTTTCTTTCTGAACACCGTGCTGCTCATAGGAAATAAATACAACGTGGTGAAATATACCTTTGCAAGTCTGTTTGAAACTTTCCTGAAGCCTAAGGCCGCTGTTTCGACATTGCTCCCTTATTTCTGTGACATTTTAAAAACTCATTCGAAAGAACAATACTTGCCTGTAAAAGAACCGCATTGGATTGACGGGGAAATGGGTCCTCAAAGCCTCACTCGCATGTTAGACAAAAACCTACAAATTTGCGTCCACGGTAAAGTTCAGCTGAACCTACTTCTTCGCTGTCGAGAGATTCTTCATCGCATCGAGCTCAATTGTTTTATTAAATCATCATAGCAGATAACGTGCGATTTTCCATCTTCGGGCTCCTGCCTCAAGGCGAAAAGAGTTCAATATGTAGAGGTAGTGACCGACAACATTGATCTCAAACTGCGAAACGATCCTATCCACTGTAAGCTGCTTCATGAAGATATACGATGGTTTATCGCAAGCATATTTAATCGCAGTCAATGACAAACTCTTCGTTGAAGGGTACATGTACATAGAGCAGTCTCTTCTCTAGCACAAAAAAACCACGAGTTAGAATGACCAAAAGGACATAGCGATATAATTATACAAATCAGAGTTACCAGACATACCTCGACGCGAATTCATCAGTTGCCTTTCTGACCGACTCGGAGTCGATATTTGCCATTATCCGGTTCCAAAATAAGGTTGCTTCTTTCTCAGCCTCCTTTTTCAAGAACGCAGTTGCGGCATCCGCTCGTCCCGCAAGATATCTTTTGGCCAGTCAAGTCCGGAATGCTGTTCGGATTTGGGTTAAATCGGACTCTTCGTTCAATTGGGCGGAAAATGACTTACCCACTGGCCATGCGTTATGGAGGTTGTTAGGTCGAGAATCATTTTCCGCAGGCTCTACAGCTTCCGAACAGTATCATTGGCTTTCTGATTGGACTCTCTTCGTTCTCTCGAAGATACCATCACTCAAAGGTGTTTTAGGCTTGTTTCAGGCTTATCTTACGCTTGTGGTTTGGGTGAATCAATTAGCGCCCAATGTCATCAACGTCAACGATCAGTGGCACCGTATCCCACAATGAACCACAGAACAAACCAGCGACCTCAGTTGAACTGATATTATTTTCGGAGAGATTGAAAATCGTTGCGGGCCGCGGCGGAGAAAAGTACGAACGGCTTTTCATTGAGTATAGTCGGATACACATGGATATTGCGTGTTTGGGAGTAATTTGCTGAAAGCAGTCCTAGGACCACACTCTTGACTCAAAATCCGGTGTTTAACATGCGGTTATGTGCTTAGTGTCTCCTAAGATTGAATACTTGGGTTCCGAAGGTGACGTGGTCGGAATGACGTGCACGAGTTATTGGGACACAAGTGAGTTTTGTGTAAACATTTATCAGCTTCCCATCTTTTCTTATTTTGAACCAGTGATCTTTGACCGCATGGTTTTAATGCGCATAAACTATAATAGACCGTAATCCGGAACAGTAGACCTTCCGCGCACTACATCATCACTGCATTTCGTTATCGTCACCTTGCGGCTAATCCTTTTTTTGTAATTCGACATCCGAGCGTGGTTGATCGATCGCAATCCTCGTTTCAAACCCACGTATAGGGTTGGACTTGAAGAAACTTGTCAACATTTGTAAATTACACGGGCGAACCAAAGAGCTAGCCTCGAGACCAGGCCTTGTGACAGCGTTACCTCCCCGGCTCCTTTTGGAAGGTGGAGAAGCGTCGCGAGGGGAGGTTCCGCTGTTCAAGGCCTGGCACAAATGACCTTGGCACCGCTGGTGACATCGGAAATGTCACGCGTCCGGGGTCCACTTCACAAAAACCATTGTTTTTCCGCAGAATACCTCTATAGAAATACTTCTTTCTCTATGATATTAAACTGTCAATGTAAATATAAAGAATTTGTTTTCTCTTTTTCCTCAAAAATGAGCCCTCCAACATCAGTTACTGGTCAGCCTCATCCAAGCTTCATCAACAGTAAGACACCCTCCGCGCCTACTCTACCACTTTTGTGAAATTTTTGGAGTATGGATCTGATCTAAATATGTCACATTACTGTTCAAAAGAACAACTAGACATGGTTTTATAAACCTCTCTTCACCAGTGCCGGTTGAATGCTGGAAGCCTGATCAAACCAAATACAGCATGATAAAGGCTCAAATGTATTTTTCTTTCTCTATAAGAAATCTTTATATCTACTATGACACCTCGATTTGGCCTAAAAGAAGTACATTTGTTTGAAGATTTCTGCGGGAAAACAATGGTCTTTGTGAAGTGGACCCCGGACGCGTGACATTTCCGATGTCACCAGCGGTGCCAAGGTCATTTGTGCCAGGCCTTGAACAGCGGAACCTCCCCTCGCGACGCTTCTCCACCTTCCAAAAGGAGCCGGGGAGGTAACGCTGTCACAAGGCCTGGTCTCGAGGCTACCAAAGAGCATCAAAATCAATTCTCTTTCACACGGATATTTCCTAGCCTCGAGACCAGGCCTTGTGACAGCGTTACCTCCCCGGCTCCTTTTGGAAGGTGGAGAAGCGTCGCGAGGGGAGGTTCCGCTGTTCAAGGCCTGGCACAAATGACCTTGGCACCGCTGGTGACATCGGAAATGTCACGCGTCCGGGGTCCACTTCACAAAGACCATTGTTTTCCCGCAGAAATCTTCAAACAAATGTACTTCTTTTAGGCCAAATCGAGGTGTCATAGTAGATATAAAGATTTCTTATAGAGAAAGAAAAATACATTTGAGCCTTTATCATGCTGTATTTGGTTTGATCAGGCTTCCAGCATTCAACCGGCACTGGTGAAGAGAGGTTTATAAAACCATGTCTAGTTGTTCTTTTGAACAGTAATGTGACATATTTAGATCAGATCCATACTCCAAAAATTTCACAAAAGTGGTAGAGTAGGCGCGGAGGGTGTCTTACTGTTGATGAAGCTTGGATGAGGCTGACCAGTAACTGATGTTGGAGGGCTCATTTTTGAGGAAAAAGAGAAAAACAAATTCTTTATATTTACATTGACAGTTTAATATCATAGAGAAAGAAGTATTTCTATAGAGGTATTCTGCGGAAAAACAATGGTTTTTGTGAAGTGGACCCCGGACGCGTGACATTTCCGATGTCACCAGCGGTGCCAAGGTCATTTGTGCCAGGCCTTGAACAGCGGAACCTCCCCTCGCGACGCTTCTCCACCTTCCAAAAGGAGCCGGGGAGGTAACGCTGTCACAAGGCCTGGTCTCGAGGCTAGATATTTCCAATATTTCACATAACGATTCCTGGAGTTTATGAAGAAGTGTGGGTCTGAAAACAGGGAAGAATATTCGTACTGGCACGCCAAGTCTTTTCGGCAACCAAAATCACATACCGCAGCGCGCCGCAGTCCAGGTGACGTTGTTTCTGGTTCTACATCAGAACCAGAGTTTTATTTTTGTCAAGGCACCATCTGAGTGAACATGGAATTTGATATTTCTTATCGTCGAGGTATCACAGTGGCATCACAACCATTCTAGATTTCACCCTACGGCAGTAAAAACGACACGTGGGAGACTTCATTTTCGTTATCAATATCAATTGGCACATCTAACAGGTTTGTGTACAGCAGAGTGGCGTACTAGTACTTTGGAGCGTCCTCCCTTGGAGAGGGCAGCGAAAACTCAGTCAAAGCTTGCCCTTCATCTATATATACCTATCGCAATAATGATATGTATGGATCTGGAGAAAATACATGTAACAATAAAGACCTACCAGTAGTGAAGGGTGATTCCTCCGACGCTAGGAAGGCTGACAATTTCTTCAGGTTTTCTGTTCCGTTATAGTGCGCGGTTTACTCGGCGCCTGGAACAGAAGTATCAACAATAAGCAAATCTTTAAATTCTCGTGCTTGCATATACTTCTGGTCCCCTTGTGCTACCGAGCCCCGATATAGCTTCGGTCAAAGGACTGAGCGCAAGTTCCTGACCAGCAGCAACCAGTTTCTCTGGTTCTCTGGCTCTCCTAGGTTATTCCGCACGAGCACCCATCCCTTACCCATGACGATAGACGATAACCTCAGGGGCGTGTGAAATCACGGCGACAATGATTTAGTAAACCAAGAATCAGATTTGAAATTCTTATCATCTATTTACCTACCGGTCGAACTAATTCCTATATGGCGAATTTAATCTTAACTTATGCCGTGAAAGGAGCATTAGTAACTAGCACCGATGTCAAACGATGTGTTCGCGCTTCACTCTCACAACCTCACTTTGACCAAGGTGCACAATCAATCTCGTCTTCTCGTTTCATCGCGGACCATGATTCTGTCCTACAATACCACAAGCATTTTCCACCATCTCTTTATTTCATAAATACCCAGTTTAAAGTCTTTTGTCACTGCTTTGAAAGAAAAGGGTTACCCATAACTATCTCGCGCATAATCTGTTCTTGGCCAGCAAAATACTGTTATGTGATAGTCGCTCTGTTTGGACTTTTCTAGGATGGCATATGTATATATTAGTGTACCTGCTACAATATCCCGAAGACCGTCCGAAGTTGAGGAAGATGGCATAATCATGTCAGATAACATTTACTGCAAGGTAGCTGTAGTACACATTCCTACTCCTTGGTCTCAGTTTCTAGCCATTGCCACAACGCTTGCCCCAGCGCAGGATCTTCAGCCTCGCGTTTCATGTCGCTTAGGCGAGCCCAAGGAATGAAATACTTTTGAATATCTTCAGTACACAATGAACAGTTTTCTAAACTGTTATCAACGAACCTTTCCATTGAGATGTGTCGTGTCAGAGGATAACGCAGCATACAAAGGAGTCAATGCACCAAATGGTGCAGGAGAGAATATCCATCCCTGTGTTATCTTTATTCAACTTTCTTTTTGAGGTAGAACACAGATCACTTACAAAAAGCATCATAAACAGCCGTGGAGTATGCCTTTGCAAATCTGTGTTCAGGTTGCCTGGATTAACGCTGTTTGACATTATTCCTTTATCTCCATAACGTTTTGCAAATTCGTTCGAAAGGACAATATTTGCCTGTTGAAAAAAAAAAGTATTAAATCAATAAAATAAACCAGTTTTCACTCGTCTATTGACAAACAACCTACAAATTTGCTTTCGAGATACAATTCTGTTGAACCCAGTTTCTTCAATGCTGTAGCGTCCTTCATCGCATCGAGTTTAATTCCTTTAGTAAACATCATTGCGGACGACGATGTATGAACGACGTGTGATTTGCCACCCTCTGAAGCTGCAGCTCCTGCTTCCAGTAGCGGAACGAGTCGTTTCGTGAAAAGGTAGTGACCGACAACGTTGACTCCGAATTGCAAATCGATCCCATCTGCAGTAAGTTGCCCTGCAGGTGTATTCATAACGCCTCTGATGAAGATATATACACAAATTGCATTTCCAAACATACTCAGTCGTTATCAAGGACGAACCCGTTGTTGAAAAGCGCATGAAGAGCAGTTTCCTTTCTAGAGTGATAAATTAGGGATTAAGACGAGTAAGGATACAATTATCCAGAGACATACCCTGCGAATTCATCGGTTGCCTTTCTGACAGACTCGAGACTTGCCAAATCCAACTCCAGGAAAAGCGCTTCTTTTCCTGTCTCTTTTTTCAAGCCTGCGATTGCTGCATCCGCCCGTTCGCGCGAACGAGTTGCCATATAAACTTTCGCGTTTTTCGTTAGCAGGACCTGCCGCATATAGACTTAGAACACTGACCGCTGATAAACTTGAAAGGGAACACTACCTTGATAATCTCGTATCCGATTCCACCATTACCACCAGTGACAATTATGACTTTGCCATCCAAGTCCGGAATGCTGTTTGGATCAAATTTTGACTTGGGTGGAAACGACTGAGCGATATAGCTGACATAGCTGTTGAGGTTGCCCATGTGTGTCGAGCAAAAGCTGGTGGCAAGGTGGTTTGGGTTTAGGGAGTAAAATCAAAATCATTCTCTTCTATAGCTTCCGAACAGTATCATTGGCTGTCAAATTGAATGTTCTTTTTGAAGTTCGTCGCCCAAGGGGTATCACTGGCAGGTTATTTTCCTTGCGCCAGTGATTTCGGGTGAATCAGTTCAATAGTCACGGTAACGCTCAACAGTGCCTTATCCCACGATGAACCGCATGTTAGACCGGTGACCTCAGTTGAGCTGAGATACATTTTCGAAGAAGATATTGAGTCGCAACCTACGAGCAAGCATGGACCGCGGTAACAATGCAGGTGGAGGTAAAAAGAGCTTTCTCACGCAAGTCCCGGGTCGTCGTCATCAAAACACATGGATAATGCATGTTTGGGATAATTTGCTAAACGCAGGACCGAATTTTCGGCGTTCTTGACGAGCGAACAACTTTTAACGACTATTTACAGTTCAAGTACTCGGTCAATCAGACAAATGGAATTAGGCACGGTTTGATGACCGGTCGTTGACCGAGGTATCATCTCAGAATCCAGATGAACAGCCCTAGCCTCGTTTTTGACATGCGGTTATGTCCTCAGGATTACTTTTGGTTCATTTCAGGCTCAAATTTTGAAGGCGACGCGCGGTCACGATAATGTCCTATCGCGAAGAGTTCTGAGCTTTCCAAGTTATTATGATGTAGCTCCCGGTGTGGGTCTCTTGTAAATATTTAGTGACGGTTTTGCTTTCCCATTCTTCCGTCCTTTTGCTCATTATGGCATTTATTCCCGACCAGGTAGACTACATGGTTCCGATTAAACACGCAACGAAACATCCGGAAAGACTCATTTGATGTGTGGTCTGGTTGCCTCTCATAGCCAACCTCAAGTTTTCAATGCAACTTGAGATACAAACGTGGGCATAGCATTGCTCGTTTCGTAGCCGTGAATTCAAAGGAATCCTGAAGAGTATGCTGATTTACATATGCCGAGATAGCAGTGCACCATCATCGTCTCATCAGATAGTTTCACATCCGTTCATCTTTTGCTTTTACTTTCTCGCCACTCCCATTTCAGAGCATATAGTAGTAATTTACATTTAGCATAGAGCTTAAAACGCGTCACCGCGTCACCATACTACTAAAGCGTCTCCGGTTTTGGCAACCGAATCGTAGGTCAGTGCTCCACTCGTTGCCCAAACACATAGGGCCGTCAGTGCCAGTCCCGGTGAAAGAGAGGAAGATGAAGACGAAGCAAGAAGTCTACTTAGGCCCCAACAAAACGGAGTCAGAAAAATAGTGTCTAAACATATAACGCTTGCGTTCATTGGAGCCTGAGCCCGCCGCAATCCAGGTGGCGTTATTTCCGGTACCGGTTCTAAATCAGAACCGGCATTTTCTTGTCCGAGGCTTGAAATTTGATATCTCTTATCGTCAACTGAGATATCACAGTAGTAGGATTCGTTCATCTTCACTATCGATTGGCATGTTCTCGGGCGTATGTATGTACTGAAAGTAGCTACTAGCGTCCTCACTTATAAGAGAGGTCCACAGAAAAAAACTCAGTCAAAGTTAGATCCACCATCTATGGATATGCTTTGACCTATTGAGAACAATGATTTTAAACTGGGCCAAGATTCATAGAGTACCAGTTAAGACTTACCGGTGATGAATGATGATTCCTCCGAGGCTAGGAAAGCTACTAGACTGGCAATTTCTTCAGGCTTGCCGTTTCTTTTGAGTGCCGTCTGCTCAGCGCCCTGAAACATCAAAGATGAGCAAAATTATGGCAATTCTCGTGAAATTAATTATACCATTTTGGCATATGCTTCCGGTCCCCCTTCGCTACCAAGACCTGGCATACCTTCCGTCAGTTCCACAAAGGATTGAGCGCAAGTTTTGACTAGCAACAATTAGTTTTTCTGACTCTCTTAGATTGTACATGAGCATACTCATATCTGTAACGATAACCCCAGGCGCGTATGAATTTACGGTGATCCCGTATGGCCCAAGTTCCATGGCTAAGATTACTCAATTTTGGAATGAAGATAGAAGCTAAAATTCTTATCATCAACTTGCCTGCTGTTTGAACTAGTCCCCGTATAGCGAATTTAGTTCCAACATATGCTGAATGAAGGAAGCCACCTCAATAAAAAAGTGAGAACATTGAGTATTCACTAAACGATGTTTTTTTTTATTTATTTTACCTTTCTTTCCGGCCAATGATCCAGCGACGATAATCCTCAGGCTAGACCCTTTGACGCCTTGAGAGGTTACCAAATTCACCATAGCGGCGCCAGCGTGCTTGATGGTAAATAGAGTCCCAAGAATATTTGTATCGATCATGGCTTGTGCATCTTCACGTTTGGCTGTCATTATATTTGCTTGAGTATGGCTAAGATCAAAGCTGGCTCATGACGTACTTTGGATAATAGGGTTGATGGTGCAAATTCCTGCGTTAGCCACCACCTGCTCGGACCATTCGCGTCACTGTCAGTTGTACCTGCGTAATCGTCTTATAACGTACCACGTCAAGTCGTTTGAAATTGTCGAGTGCAAACTTGATCAACGTCTGGACTTGATCTTCGTCTCTGATATCGCAGGGAGTAAAGAGGCATTCAACACCAAAACCGGTTGCTGCCTCTAGTATGTCGGCGCACGAATTGGTAGGAAGATCGCTGACGACAATGTTATATCCGTCTTTCGCAAGTCGCAATGCAATGGATTGTCCAATACCATGGGCTGCACCAGTAATGACAGCAGTACGCCTACTCGTAAAAGTCATGGCGAATTGTGTAAATGGGATCGCACTATCGTGTTACTGTAATGGAAATGGGCTGTCAGAGTGGATATACGTTTAATACGAAACGCTAATAACCAATTTGAATAACATTGAGAAACGTTCTCAGCGCTGGACATGACATAAAGCTGAGCTCTTTCCGCAACTAAGGCACGGATAGAGCTCCAAGATCCCGTCTCATTCCCGGGAAGAATAGCCGCATTATTGATGATCGATCGTCGATGTGAAAAGATCCGTGCCGTTGGGGGGTTTGTGAAGGAAACCAAGTTAGAATTGTGAGCGTGAGCGCTTCCACGTCGCGCTTTGCGCCTGAGCCCGGTCATCACTGCATCACGACTCATCGATCATCAGTACTTCAGTAACCGACACTCGCTGCAATTTTTCTTCGTTGATAGGTCGTTCTTATACCCAAATTTTCTTCATAAATATTTATTTATTTGATTCTGGTTCGGTCTGACGGATCCTGTATGGTTTATGGTTTAGGGTTAAATTCGAAAGTATAACTAGATAATATAAAAAGGAGCCTGAACAAAGTACAAACTCAAACTAAAATATCATCCTAGTTAATACCGCCGGCTCACAGCTCTGTTCTCAAATAATTTTCAAGATTGATCTATTCTTCTTCTATGAGCACTCATAAAACACCCAAAAATTACTCCAATCTTTTGGCAGGATGTTTGAATGCTTCATGTGGAATCCTGTGGACAACCGCATACATTCTGTATATACAGCAGGCCCGCAAAGTTCAAAGCTATGGGATACCTCCTATGGCTCTCATACTCAACATTAGCTGGTAATTTGTCTATACATTTGTGTACCATCTTTAACGGTGCAGGAAGACTATTTCTTTTTCCATGGGTGTTTATTGACAGGTATATAAACCTCATTTTGGACTTGGCAGATATAAACTTATTTATTATTCTAGTATTCTTGGCTTGGAAACACTGAAGCACGGTCCTGAGATGTGGGAAAAATCAAGTCCAATTGTAGCTGATAATTTTGGCGCAATCGTATTTATCAGTTTGCTCGTTGCAACAACCGCCCAGTGGACTTTTGCTAGTCAGTTCTCCAGCTGCAACGCTAGCTTTTGGTCTGCATATGTTTGTCAAAATGTAGGAATAAATTTGTATGATGTCTATGTCACTAGTACTGACCTCAATGGCAGGCTTTGTCGTGAGGTTCGCTCTGGATGTTATTGACTCGCGGGAACAGTGCTGGCCATTCGATGCCAATCTGGTAGGAAAATAACCTTGTATTAATTCTCAGAAGTTTAATGACGATATACAACAAGGTGGTGTCGCTTCCTTGGCAGTCTTGCTGCCAATTTTCGTTATCTATACCGGGTTAAAGCCTGGCCACAGAAATACGGATTTATCTCTGGCGTATTCTCCGTTTGGATATTGTGGATGCCCTGTCTCGCCGATCTGGTGTATCCTCTTGCTTTCACCTATATAGGGCAAGCGTCAAATCTTATGGCTGGAGGTGCAAAAAATGCAACCTCATTGTTTATTGGATCATTCTAACTAGAAAACTCTGCATACATCTTGTGGATTAAAGCTTTTGCTTCAGGAGTTCTTGGTCTGATATGGCATTTGAAAGGAGTTGGGTGACTGTATATAAGATAAACGGTCGGTGCGGATTAGACAAAACAGATAGACAACTAGACCTTATATAACCGTCGTCAAATTTGTACGCGGGAGACTGACCGTCAACGGCCGAGATATTGAAAACTGACAAGATAGATGCAACGGCGACGAAGAATGTTTTCTCAGCCAGGAATTTACCAGGGCAAACTCTTGAAACCAATTTGAATTATTAGGACGGTTTATTTGTGAAATAATCTTACCTTCTCCCAAAGCCGAATACAAGTTCCCTTGGATCCAGTTGCGGGTGTGGGCCAAGAAACCTGGTGGGATCAAAAATCATCGGGTCATAATAAAGGTCATGATCGTGGCATATTCCCCTACGAATGATTATAGATAATTTATAAATTGTTAAGATAAGAAACATACCATATATTGGCCAACACTGTGGCATTCCTGGGAATTTCATACCCCTCATAAACATCGGTTGTATTAGCTCTTCGTGGAGCACCGAGAGGCAATATCGATCCCCAGCGAAATACTTCGAGTATAATTGCGTTGGTATATTTCAACCTTTCCCTATCCAAAAATTGTGGCAGCCTGATCCCAACGTCTTCACCCAGCACACCATCAAGCTCCCTTTGAGCCTCTTTTTGTACATCGGGGAACATGATCATAGCCAAAAAGAAAGTAGTAATGGCGGATACCGTCTATGAGGTAGCAAGGATTAATAATGAATTTAATGAATTTAAAATAATGAGGGACTTACAGTGTCCGAACCAGCCGAGTAAATTGAAGCTGCGGACCACATAATTATGTCCTCTTCCTCCTTAGTGAGGCTAGGGGACTTGTCCAAAAGTGTTTGAGAAAACGATGGAGCGTCCAGCTAAATAAAATTTCAGATAATCATACTTCGGCAGTAGCAAATAAGAATGAATAACTTTATGGTTTTTTACCAGCTCCCAGGGACGTGCAACCCAGTCATCCAATTCTCGTCGCGTCTCTTCAGCATACTGCTTAAAGTAGCCACCGGGAAACCAGCGAGGTATATAACGAACTATCACGAATATATGCTCTTTGAAAATCAAAAGTATAACATCAGTGGGAACATACGCATAGGGAATAGGTCAACAAGCCATGTTCCAGGCTGTGCGTCGCGCGACAGTTTTTGCATGACGTGTTCGGCTTGGAGCATGTGGTAGTCATCTTTTACGGCCACTCTATAGCCGTCTATAATGTAAGATTAATACCTGCGGTCAAGATAGTCCCATAGGTATGATACTTACAGGAAACTAGCATAATGATATTCACCGTCAACCTGATATTAGGTAGTTATTTTTGCGCTGACAAGTAGTCAGCGAAGGATGCACACCATCTATTATGAGAAACAAGAGCGTCTGGGTCATCAAGTAGTTTTTTCAGATATGTCGGAATTTCTTTCTCCATCATCTCTTCATAACGTTTACTACTTTTAACACCGATTTCAGAATTTAAAACTTTTCGAAGTTCACGCAACCGAAGGCTGTTTCCGTCAGGAGCAATCGCGGGGAATCTGTCAAATCCACACCTATATGTACATCTTTGGTTTGATGATCTGTTATTTTGATTGAGAATAAACAACGCACAGCTCTCCGACCATGGCAAAGTGAGGTCTGTGAGCATATAATGCACCTCGTTTCTCGAAGAATTCGCATACAGTGGCCCAATCATTTAAGATGATCAGGTGTTTTCCGAATGCGGACAAATGAACAATTGAACCTTGGGCCATTTCAGCGGTTTCATGTAAAATATCAGTTGAGTTGACTTGCCATATTTCTATGGATATGATGAGGGACTGCATTGACATTAAAGCTGGGACGTTTACCTGTTTCCATGATTGAACACGGGTAACCATATCAGCGACGGCAGGGAAGTCATATATATTACCGACGAGAGGGTATGATCTCGGTCCGGGAAGGTTCCTAACGTTCGAGAACCTTAGACTCGCAAGTTTTAGAAGGACTATGATGGATAGGCCTAAGCCTAGAACCAGTTGGGAGAGAGTGAGAGACATGGGTGAGTTAGTAGACAGGATGAGGCGTGATAAAGTATGATCATAAATATTCTAGATTTTCCTGGAAAGTTACCTCCTCCAAATTCCCAACTTAATGTTGAATTTACAATTTACAGGCGCGCAACGCGGCGACGATGTTTCGGGGTCCCTTTGCTGACCAGAAATTTGATAGCGCGAACGAAATATCCGGCCCTACTGATGCATGTTGCGGTGGCTCCATAGAGACTAGTAAAATCTATGCTGGTTAATAAGCTTGGTTGAGCGGAAACATACTAGTCATCGATCTATTGACATGAGAGGATCTGTCGTTTTGTGTAAACTAATATGTACCATATATCAAAATGATATACCTTTCTTATTATTTAGCAATCACGGATGGCTGTAAGTTTCTATCTATAATATAATACGTATTACTACCAAGTACAGTTGAGTTTAACTCAAAATAAACAAGAATTTTTTTCAGACTCCACTTTGGAATATAAATACCCAGATCAACTCGAAATTAGAAAGAAATACCTATTGAACTGTTTGGACTGCCAAGCCGTGCTAAATTCTCCCTCGTCACATCGAATTTGCTATCTGCAAGTTCCTGACCCCCACCACGGTGCTATCTCGTCTGAGCTGCGAACAAATTACTTCCAACAACCGGTTCTTTTTCATTTGCAAAAGACAAAAAAAAAGATGATCAGATGAATGCTCCCCTTTGACATTAAGCTAAAGCTTAAGGCCTGCCAACGATAGGCGGAATATCTATCAACCAGTGGCACTTCGTCCTCCAATGGTTTGGCAACACATCTCGTGTGTAGAGACCTAATCTTGGTGACGTATATTTTTATTCTGATTTTGGAAAGGATACTCGGGTTCACAGCATGTTTTATAAAAAAAGTCTAACAAATTCTAACAAAAAATGTACTAGTGCAGGTCACTTTCACAATGCTTCATGGGCGTCGTGAATGAACTATAAACAGATTTTCTGTTGATCTTTTCTTACTAAAACCTTTACAAAGATGCAATAATCATATCAGCCGCCTAGAAAACTCCGTTAGCAAAAGGTGGGAAGATAGTTAAAAAGCTCATGACCTTCTCAGCAACGGCGTAGACAAGGGTTTGAATATGAGTGGCGACGTGCATTGGAAAAATGCTTGTACGTATTTGTCAGACATAAAATAAGATGTCCAAGAACACGAAGTTTACCTGGCGTCGACAATTCGCAAGTTCTGTGTTCCGTAAACAAAAAGATCTTCCCCTACGACGCCTAGAGAAAAGGTCATTGGTTTTGATTAAAACAACCAGATTAGGTGAGTAGGTACCTCCGAGGTCCTGAGAAGCAAGGGCGGCTGTACCTGAGATATAATAGTGATCAGACAATTATGACAATTAGCAATAGCCTGGGTATGGTAACAACTAACCAAGAGCGTTAAATTCCGGCTATGATAAACTTATAATTCTGCTACTAATACGAATAGTTGCAACGTACTGTTAAGTTTGAGTCTATATAATCATCCAGGGCTTGACCGCCTGTAATATCCGGTGAAGGATTCAGCCGAGACTCGATCAAGTTGCTCAAAGGTGGTGCGGCAGCAATTCTTTCAGAAAGCTCAACGCTCAGAGATAGGATAGAGCGATCTATAGGATTGAGTTTGTACCGCATATACATGTGTAAATTCAGAACGGTTTGGCATACCGAATTCAAAATCCATAAAATTAGGGTCTATGAGTGGCGGATCAAGCGGAGAATTGGACCCGATGTGCTAAAATCTCCGATGATTAGCCAGAGCGCTGTTACTGAAAACCACCGAAGACACTAACAACAGAACCCCGACTGAAAAGATGCTGGTAGACAACGCACAATCAGGATGATTCTTTATGAAGACGCGCGACAACTCACCTGGCCAAACCCACTAAGTGAAACATAATTTCTTCCGGACACGAGAGGATTTGGTAGACCGGGAATCCCCCCTATACAGCCTATGGTTTAGACCTCTAGCGAAAAAGGGAAGTACATACCGCCAAATGGTGCTATCTCTATCTGTCCTATTTTCCCCTCTCTTAACATCGCAATCTGCAAGTTTGCTTGCAATTGTTGAAATTCCGATAACTTGCGTTGATTCAGCTCTTCAATAGTTTCATTGATGAGACTTGCAATTATTTCTGGTGAGAAAAAGGTCTGAAGGGGGTGATACGAATATGTGGGAATAAGAGTGAACAATCCGGTATGGTTTTCAAGACTGGGGAGTACGTTAATAAACGTTCATAATACAAGGCTTATGCATTTTCATACTAAAGCTGTTGTTGTTCCATAGCAAAAGTTGCGTTGTTGGTTAAATCATCTAACATTGAATTTGTAATGCAAAGTTTCAAGCATCAAAGGGAAACCTCACCTAGAGTGATAGGCGAGGGCTCTTTCAGGAGATAGGTGATTGAAATGGAGTTATGATCCTACATTGTGTCAGGATTTGGACATGAGGAACTTGAAGAGGCGTAAAAAATCACTTGAAGATTTTGCCCGACAGTTGGGATATCTAGAAGCGTAGGGATTCCAAAACTTTTCAAGATAGAGCTATTTCCTATACCCGACAGTTCTAAGAGTTGCGGCGTTTGAACAGCCCCTACACAAATATTGTTATTTTCAGGAGTTTCCGGACACAGAAAATGAAAATTGGTACCCGTTGTTACTAGGACCTCACGAGCAGCAGTTGCGGTATATGTGACATTTCCCTGAATGTACTCAAGTCCGGTGGTAATAAGTGGTATTGAATTATTTGCAAAAAGAATTTTAGAAATCTGATGATTGCCGTCTGTTGTCAGTTCCATTGACAATAAATCTACTGCTACCCACCTTTGCGCCAGTTAATACCAAAAGATTTTGCCTTCCTTGATTAGGAATAAAGTATCCTGTCGCGGCATATGAACGGTTTCCCGTGGCAATGTCCACCGAGTGTTGTGAATTAAAGACACCAATGTTATTCCCCCCTTCCTAAGCTCGTGACATCTCGTGAATCAGGTCCTTCATTAGAAGATGGGATTGACATACGGGAACTTGGTTTAAAATAGCCCCGATGTTGAGAAAACTTTGCACGACCGGCGTCTGAACCCCAGTGAATGTAGGGTCGTAGCTGACTTGAATAGGACCTTTTCGGCCGTTTACTGAAGAATCAACTCCAGAAGGTTGTGTGGAGCCGGGGAATGCGGCGCTGCTTCCAATGCTGACATTTTCCGATTTAATCATGTAAGGGAGAAGACCATTCCAATCCCAACCACCCTGGACACCGAAACTCGACCAATTGTCGAGATCGTCCTTCCGAGGCCGAACCCAAGCCATGGCATTCAACCCACTGGAACCTCCAATCATTTTTCCTCTGTAGAAGATGATCAAAACTTGCTTAAATAGCTTGTGCTTTTTCTTGTTACCTTGGATAAGAAACTACCCGGTTCCCTAAATTGGCTTGAGGAATGGTATTGAAGCCCCATGAAAGAATTGGATCATTGAAAGATTCTCCGGTTAAGGCTAAACAAGAATGATGAGTATAGTTTGAAATTGGAATCGTCGACGTATTACCAGGGGTGTCTACAAGAGGGTTTTGCCCGGGTATGATAAGTTCTCCTGCTTCAATTACACCGATCCGGAGAGATGTTTCTTCAGACAGCCTGACCAAAATTTGAATGGAGAATCCCGGAGGGGCAAGTCGAACGAAGAGACATACCGTGCCGCTAAAGTGATGCCAGCAGTTCCACCTCCTACCAAGGTATGTAAGCACACTATGATGACATCTATTTCCACAACATTCTATATACCTGCAATGAGAATATCAAATTTTTGTTCTGAGAATGTCAAGGCGTCAGAAGTGATCCCTAAATATTCTTGTTAGTACTACATTTTTTCTTGTCCCTACTTTATAATGAACGTACCGTGGGGAGAGCTGGTCGTGGCGACGGTTGACCTCGGCAGCCACAACGCCGCTGAAATGATAATGGAATAGAACAACTTTGAAAACATTCAGTGATTGGCAGGGAATATCGGAAGCTTTCGAGTCTGGGAGTCTGGACAATAAAAGACGTAGAGATGGCATATTTATTCCCAAGCTAGTGCCGTACTATGTGCGATAAAGGAAACTCCAATGTGGAAGTCAGGGATCGGAAGCAACAGATTTCCGGGTCGACAGTGTGAGCCGGGAGCGCATTCCCCGAACTCACGGAACCGACCATCATCATTATCACAACGATCCGATGTACGATACATATCATGAGGACTAAGAGCGACTGATAGCCCTGCCACTCGAATCAGCACACGAACCCCAGTCACCCCTTGGGTTGAGAATAAAGCACAGTTCGCCAGATTTAAAATGTCCTCAATGTGCCCTCGTCCTTATCAGCCCTTTTTTTCCTTTTAGTCTAATAGTCAACGCCTAGTATCCCTCATCGTGTCGATCTCATTATGAGTTCTAACAGCGACGAGCCTGAACTCGTGCTGAAAAGTTTCGCAGACATGTAAGCTATAGCCGAAAGCTCAATCGAGGTCGCACTATAGATTAATTTTTGGATTCTAGAACAGGTCCAATGGTATGTGCATGTTCGTCAATTTTGACATGAAGACGCAACTCACTCGCGATTCACGTCAAGTTGCTAGGTCATCTTCTAAACTACGGTACTCACAAATTGATATAACTCAGTCATAATTTAATCAAGATTTACTGCAGCTTTGATGGGCGTTCTTGCCGTCCAAGTATACATCTACGCGCTCTCATTTCCACGGGATTTTTGGCCAATTAAAACCATTGGTCTGTATCTCCGTAATCAGACTGTCCGATTTGTTGCTGACAAACCTGCGTACAGTATATCTTGTTCTTATTACTGATATCATACAAACTTGCTTCGCAAGTCATTATGCATGGTAGATCCTGAAATGGGGTTGATATTAGCAATTACTTACTGTCTCGCAGGTATGTGCTGGCCGCTGGGTGGGGTGACCCCCGAGTCCTCAACTTCACACCCTGGAGTCTTTCTACGATTCCACCTTTGGCTGGTTTCAGTAAATTTATGTCTCAGTCTAGTTTAACGTAACCCTCACTCAAATCCAATTAGTCGCTTTGATCGTGCAACAGTTTTTATGCTGGCGCATCTGGACACTCGCGCGGAAAAGACGATTATTCATCCCGCTCGTTGGGCTAATTTCCATAGTAAGTCTAAATACTTTCTTCATGGCGAATTACATTTTTTTGACTTTTGATGGTTAGACTTCCGTTGGTTCATGCTGCGTCGCCTTTTATACCGGTGGTTTGGTACGTCGTTATAATGGATATTAAATATGTCTGTGCATGCTGAGCAAAATTACTAGTCGGGAAGCTTAAGAAATGTGGCCGAAGCAGATCTACTCGATGCTCCGGTAGTTGTAAGGCACTCTTTCATTCTCAACGTTATCTTTTCTCTGAATCATACATTGTCGGTCAGGGTTGGCTATCTACAAGTATGACATGCGATATTTTGATAACCATAACACTCGTTATACAGGTAGATATCTAGTCCTTTTCATCAACATAGTCTCATATCAGGTTCAGCTTTCGGCAAGGAAAAATAAGGGGTTCGGAAGTTTGGACGATGTCGTTCATCGGGCTATTCGAATGGCAATCGAAACTGGAGCAATTACAAGCATATCTGTCATTGTGGAATTGATTCTCTATCTGCAATCAAACCTTACTAGTTGGTATTTCCTCCTGTGAGTCTGATTCGTGTAGAAAATTTCACCCTCATGAACGATATCGCAGTGGAATGATCGTCGGGAAGCTGTATTCCAACTCTCTAATGGCCAATCTAAATTCACGGTCTCCATTATTTAAAGACAAGAAGACTGACGAAGAGTTTGGTGTCCATGTTTGGAAAAAGAACGAACCTTTGGACATAAGAGTTACCGCGTCTAGTATCACCGCAGCTAATTCCCCTGGTGACCCCCTCGGAGACCCTCTAGTAAAGAAGAACGATGTTGAGCTGAGAGGTTTACATGATACTCGGTCGCGCTCACCCAACGAGGAGGGCTCCTTTTGATTTCAAAGGCACCTCCTTACCTACAGAGGTTTGGGAATGTTGATATAATGACTGCTTTTTTTTCATTTTGGAATTCGAAACATGGGGTACTCGCATAACGATCGTTTTTATATTTATTATTTGTAAACATCCACTATAAGTTATTTCAAATGATAATACCTATTGAGATCGATTATCATGAAGGTCAAAACGTCGCCATTCAATGCTTGCTATACCGCGAGTTGTCTCTAGGATTAGGTGGCGCGACACCACAGACATGAGGATTTGATAGGCATTGGAGAAATAGATAAAGGCGGGTAGTTTTACTTGTAGAGACAATCTAGTAAAGACTAGAATGCCTTTGCATGATTTGTTTCTAGGAGATGCGCCACAGTGCCAACTGGACACAGTCAAGCTGGTAGGTAATGGTGCGATAACGTGTGTTATACTTGCTGCAAGGAGATCCGATTATTGGACGAGAGGATAAAAAAGATCGAGTATTGTGATTGTGTCCGCTTGACATGCGCAGCTGGGGAAAGCTGACGGTGTGGTGACTAGTAGCGGCTGGGCAATGCGTTCACCATACGTTCCCCTTTGATGAAGTCTCCATAGGTAATAATTCCAAGTGATGGTTATGCGGGAGAGTCAATGTAAATCGGAAGCAGGTATAGACAGACACGGACGAAAGGAGTCGGCCTTTTCCCGCTAAGCGAGGCTTTGAATCCCGACCGTTTCTCTAGCAAGGAGATACCGGTCCAATTACGGTTTATCACTGTTTTCTTCTTGCAACACTACAAAAACATGCGATCGGTTTGCCGTGTCGGATTATGCACTGGCATAATATGTACAAATTGGAAAGGCGTACAAAGCTTCGAAGTAAAGTCACAAGTGGGAGGAAACGTGTTGTTTCAGAGAGGCTTTTTTTTCCGAATTTGTCTCTTTCAGGTTCAAAACTTGACGTTAAGTTAATAAGTCTGGTGTTTTTGTTTCGCACGCCTTCGCAACGCTTGAAACTCGAAGCGTCTTGATATCGTAACCGTCAGCGTCGACGCTGAACAGCGTCTTCCGCAGCGGAGGGCCTGCCAAAGGTCACGGTGCACAATTCGTCATCAGCAAATATCATTACATGTTCTTCGACTTCGGATTCGATTCCTGAAGTAGTAATTGGGTAAAGCGTTGCACCTCTTCCACTCTCTCTCGGACTCCGGTGAATCCAAGTTGATGCTCCAACAATTCTTGAACTCGTGTTGCTTGGGGGAAGAGCAACTCACGAATACACCCCGGCTCCTCCAGCTATACTAATGTATGTATGGGATGACGCGATCGTTTAATTGACAGATCTTTTTTTCACACAGGTCAATATAATAATCACGGCACCTGTCTTCCTTATCAATAGTGGTGTGCCAGTGGTTCGCCTCACTCTCCCACTCACAGCACAGCCAATCCCATCTTATCGCTACATGGCGGACCACGATCTTTGTTTAGAAGCTAGAGGCCCTTTCCACACCATCATCATCATATCATCATCATCATCTGCTCTTTTTCAAACTCATTTCATAGAGCATCCTGCAACGTGTCCAATCCAGAGCTTCTCCTGCATTCATCGGAGCGAATCCTGTGGTACAGTTGCCATCTGAAAAGGATTGCCCACAGGTACACGTCTTAGCCTTTCGCTATTTTCTTTTTGATTATTAATATTTATTTTGGTTTAGTCCCTGCATCAATATGTCTTGAGTCTTATCTCTCAGTCTCTCATCTGTTCAACTGCGAAATTTTCTCCCAGGCACTTCATTCTTTTGCCTTTCAATACGGAGATCTCCCTTGGCTGTTCCTGTAATCTATTCTCATTTAGGGGACGGAAGCCTATCGAGCCGTGGCGTTTTTTTTTCTTCCTCTACAATGCTCGTGTGCTGCCACCAAGTTCCTAGAGTCTGCAACGCTTATTTTGAAATCGTCCATGGTCAGAGTCTCAATCAACCGACGTTTATACCTAGGTATCTGCGCACTCGATTTTACACCATTTAGAAAAAATCACTTTGGATTCGAGCTTCTTCTAGTATGACATAGTCTATCTATTGCTGTACTAGTCTTCTTTTGGAAGGCCTGCATGCGTTCCAGAAGCTCACTAAGCTCAAGATAGGTAAGATGGTCTTGATTAAATATAGTAACTCGGTTTTTGAAATTGCCTTCCATCAGGCAGGACCCTGTCACTGGCTTCTTAACCACCAAGCTCGATCTATAATCAACTTCTTCTGTCTATTCAAGGTGTCAAATAGGACGGACGTTAATTCGACTCAGGCATTGACACTTGTCCGAAGACTCGTATACTTATCAGTCAGAAACGTGCTCTAATGCCGTTTATTTTTGTCCAGCCTCGTGTTTCTTGTATCTGTTCGTATTCTTGCTTTCAGGAGCAGGAGTACTACCAGATGGCATTAATGCTTTCCCGCCAGTTCATGTCCTTCTCGCGGGTGTGTACATACAAGCGTCCTTATTGGAACATCTGTTCGTTTGTGGATGCTTCTCGGTGGTGCAAGCACCACCTCCAATATGTGAGTTCGCGAAATAATGTCGGAAAAATATGTCATCCGTAATCCTTTCGAGAAAATTTTTTCTCTTTGTTCTGGTGTTGCACAAGTGAAACATTATCCAGCTGATCCTCTGAAAAGTTCCCAACCCATTGAATCGTCAATTTGACCTAATAACATACCCAGGCACATGTGGCAGTCAGCGGAATAGGAACAGTAGAAACGTGTATTTCGGTATCGCGTTCGCATGTTGGAACTGTGCGCGCACCGATTGGTTCGAGCGCCATGTAGTTGAAGCCCGACTTGCATTTTTTAATTAGTATTGAAATGAGTTCTTAGTCGCTGCCGTTCTCAATTCAAAATCAAAAAATATTCACATATGATAGAAGTTGATTGTTGACGTCGATCGTTCAATAATTTCTTCGGCCGCTTTTCCAAATGCTCCGAAACCTGTTATCTTGTTTTTGAGTTGAGCACCGTATCCAAATCATAAATCAATCAAATTGCGAAATTTTGCGTCCAGTGTAGGATCTTCTGATAAAGAATCATAATTAGAACGGACCATTTTCATGCCTATCTCTCGCGCAGATAGTTGGTTGTAGTATTTAGTAATAGTGCAAGCTGCAGCTTGTAGCCTTATGACTAATGCAGCGAACGATTTTGGTTCCAGGCCGTGACACAATAATCCACGTTGAACCTCAATGTAAGGTTCAGTCTTCAAAAAATTTCGAACCCTTTTACTCGCGAATTGCGTAGTCGTTGAGAAACGAACAACGACGGGCAGCAAGCAGGCCTTTTGCTTAACCATAACGGAGTTGTGCACTGGCGGCCTGTGGCCTAACTGAACGACTGCGAAACTCTCTTTTTCTTCTTTCTTTCCTCTGGAAATTGCACTGGAACCTTTTCAAACTTTCAGATCAAGGACATCTCTTGGCGGATCGAGGAAATTAAATACAACGCAGTGATCTATTATTCATTCCCTTAATTAACAACTTGATACTAGTTTCTCGACCTCTTTTTCAAATTAGGATCACTTACTTAGTCGGTGCAGGCTATCAGGAAGGACAATCGTTAAGCGATGTCAAATAGTATTGTGTCGGTCAAAGCCACCACTCATACCGGCGTGACTGTGTTGGAATGCTTTGCCCGCTAAGTATAGAGAAGCACCTCCGTTTTCATCTGCCGACATGAAGACCTCTTATTCAGCTACCCCTTCCTTTGATCTATTCCGATATCATCTGGCTTCTCGCTTCGCTTCATTCATTTTGGATATTTGGTAAGTATAGACAACAAATCACTCGTTTTGAAGAGTATTAAATATGTCATTATTTATATATCAAGTTTTCCATACTGGGATTATCAAAGCGTGTGGAAAATTTTTTTTCTCAAAGCTTGTGCAACTTGAGATTCAGATTGATTAGAGAGACCTTCGGCCCCCCCTCTTCCACACCTCATGTTCCCGGATGTTATCACATTATCTTTCTTGGAATGGTAACATACTTCCTTCACCACTACAAATCTGTTGACGCCACGCGATTACCACCGGTCTCAGGAAGGTCAACCTCATTAGGATCTAGTAAGTAATGACGGCACGCGCCGTTTGAGTAATATCAACCCTGCAAGCGAATCAATTCTGCATTTTTATCAAAAACCCGGAATGTCGGCAAACGCTGTTTACACAGAAGATCTAGAGCTGTTACGCAGTTGAGCCATGTAGTGGCCCCGACACGTTCACATTGTTATTGGTTTGTTTCAACGGAGATGCACCCTTGTGAAAGAAGCAGTTGGCATCATTAGGTCAGCTACGGGTCTTTGAAAGGAAGAAGTGAAAACAATATAAATGACGAGGCTATTCTTCCTCTATTCCCCCCTCCCTCAGAACGGCTTTCATAGTTCATTCACTCTTTACCCTTTTCACGACTGCAATGCCCGCTCTTCCTCTTCGCTCGAGTCTAACCCGGCGGTCAGAGTCAAATAGCCCGCCCGGCTCCAGCCACGGAAGCACGAAATCGAGTCCCAAGTCAGCACGAAGCGTAACATGGGACCCCGCCGTCATCGCTTTGGACGAGTCAAAAACAAAGCAATCATTGAAAGGTACTATCTGCCGCTAAAAACTTCACCTTCTTCATCTCTAATTATCTATTTGCAGATGCTCGAAATAATAACATGTCTACAAATAAAGGACGCGCCGAACCTCCCCAAAAAGTTTCATATCAAAATCCTATGCACCCTCTCCTTGCCTCGCAAACCCATGCAACTTTCGATATTCGATTAAGTCCGTCTTCAATTAACCCTACAGCTGGCATAATGGAACCAGCGACATCGAGCCGGTCTCGTTTTCTTCGTATAATTTCGCGAGATTTTCCGTGGACGCTGGAAGTCTCAAATAAATACCAAGGTCCCGTCACCTGTGCAGACGTTTTCAACGCCCTCTACGCCGCGTTAAGCCTCCCCCTTACCCATGCAGAATGGACATTAGCCGATGACCTTAAAAGGATTCATTAATGAGGGCAAACAGAAACCGCCGCGGAGGGCAAGTTCGCCGACTGCGACGGATTGATTGGCTGGGGTCGAAGGTGTACTTCAAGGGATTGGTACGGAATGATGAGTTGGGAAGATCACGATTACTTCCTGAAGACGATCTATGGCCTGACACTTGGGTTGTGAAGTTCGGTTCGCACTGAACGACTGTACACATGTGCACATGTATTACTAGTAGCGCAGGTAGCTGCAAAACATGATTTCGGCATGTTTCTGTACAATAGCTATTACTTTATTTCCTTAGATACAACTAGTTTAAGATTATGAATGGAATGATACAACTTGTACTATTGCACTCTCTAGTTTGTTGCTCTAATTTTGAATTTGCTGCCATTATCACAAACTCTCCTAAGAGAAAGAACCGGAGTAAGTGGAGATAGGCACAAAAAATGGCCCGGAAGGCCTTCTAAAATCGGAAACCCAGATGCTTTGAGATTCGGATTATCTGCAGGGAACCAATAGCGGAGATTCACGTGTGTTGGCAGTGTTTCAAGTTTAGGATTAGATACAATCGGCCGCTAGTCGGGACAGATTAGACCAAAGTTGATTTGTTGGTGATGATTGTGAATCGTTGAAGCCAGTTGAAGCCAGCGAAAAATCCGTATCAAAACGCTATATGACAAAGACGTGGTTTCTCCTGAAAGCTCGAGGTGGCACGGACTTCCGAATCGTCCGACACGCGTCTCATCACAAAGACAAAAATTCAATTTCTTTGTAAACCTTCTGAAAAATCGTTAACTTGTTCCAAAGAGTGAAATAGTTGAGCTTGCTATGGGCATCGACAGAATGTGTGCATGCAACAAATTCCAAGGGTGAATGTTTATGTAACGGCGGAAGCAAACCTTGAGCAAAAGGCTGCTTGCCTTTTTGGGAACTTTTTCGTTCTGAACTGTAACAACTCACTGGCATACTAAAACCAAGCCATGGTTTCCTTTCAGTAAGTTGCTGGTATATATGAATTGTTTTTCCTACACGCGGCGCTAATTGTTCTCCAGGTGTGATGGTAATTTGAGATTCCCCGCTTTTCGAAATCTTCTGCCAGCTTGAGTGCGTTTCGCCGACGTCCTTTTTTTCGCAGGTTGTAGTGATGTTGTAAAGAAGCCAAAATTAGACCAGCATCGATTTAGATGCAACGCATCTTTCACATGTATTGATTGCTCCAAAACATTTCCTACTCCCGCCGACTGGAAAGGTTGGTTCACGTTTACCATTCCGTCAAGATGATACATATTCTTACCACCGCGCACCACGCAGGTCATACATCCTGTATAAGTGAAGCCGAGAAGTACCAAAAATCTTTATATAAACCAAAAAATGTTCTTCGTCTTTCCCCTATTCATAAGGTCACGACAGATCTAATAATATTTACATTCATACTTAGGGTCAAGATCGGGGACGAAATGCGAACTTTCAAGGTCGGAATGGTAAATTTAACAATGGTAACAACGCATCGTGGAATAAGGGTACTCCTCGTTCTCAGGCGACTGGTGCCAACGGTACACCTTTAGGAACACCTATCCGCATGTCGCCCGTAACGACAACAGAAAACGAGGCAAAACAGTCGACTCCGGATGGCGATTCCAAAAGACAGGAAACAACTATATCTCCTTCGGGACAAAAAAGAAAGGCAGTCGAGATGGCATCTGATGTGAGTTTTCTCCATGGTCCCTTTCCGCCTCCCGCTAACTTCGTCGTGGCATAACGCCAACTTCTCACCCGGTCAGAAACCATCTGATGAAGTCAAAGAGGAAATCAAGTCCAGTAAAAAACGGAAATCGGATGCGAAGGAAGTTGACCATACAAAAGTCGGTATATACTCGGATTTTTTGGTTGAATGACAACACTAATGCTAATTTCAAGACTGGCGGCGCTGGCGCTGACATATTAAAGGAAGTAAATTCCGAGGATAACGCTGACGCTGGCAAGAAGAAGAAGGACAGGAAGGTGGACGAAATTAATGGAAAGAATGAGGGTGACTCAAGTACGGTTGTAGAAACCGATTCTAAGGTCAAACAAAAGAAAGAGAAGAAACACAAGAAAAATGAAGTGTCGCGAGAAGGAGAGGCTGCAGAGATCACTGATGAAATTGCACAGGTGGAGGACAAGGGCAAACGGGAAGAAAACTCAGATGTGAAATTAGATAAGGGCGAGAAGAAAAAGAAAAAGAAAAGTACAAAAAAGGATGATGGGTCAAAGGAAAATAACGATGAGGTATGTTTACAGGCCCTAAGCGAGAATGTGCTATACCTTTTTCTAGAATGTGAAACCCGATGATGTATTAACGGTCAAGAAAGAAGAGAAGAAGAAAAAGAAAGTCGACAAAGATAATCAGGATGAGGTTGGAAACAAGGACATGCATACCGAAAAGGAAGATTCAAAGCTCGATGGATCATCTCCCGCGAAAATAGACAAAGAAAAGAGCAAGAAGAGCAAAAAACGAAAACATGCCGAAAACGATGAAGAAACATCGGAAAAAGTCGACCTATCGACTGAGAAGAGAAAAAGGAAAAAAGATTGATCTTTGCGCTTCAAGCTCATCTTCTGCATTTTACGATATATTTGCCTAACACCATATAACTCTATACTGCCTTGCTCTCGCTTACAAGTTGTGCGTACATACATCGATACATGGGTATAAAAATAATACTGCTTTAGAACGCAGTGGTTGAGTCGACCTCGATTGTCGGCACGATTGAGGCGATAAATTTCAAAAACACAATTAAATAAAAGTCCACCCTCATGCCTTCAACAGCATCTGCGTCTGTTGATTTCTTCCCGTCATCTCCACCCGATCCAGTAACTTTGCGAAGGAGCCACTTTCCTTTGCTGCCTTCCTTTCCACGGGGTCGTTGTTGTACTTCCATGACGCCAGAGTTCATTTTTTCGATAATTTTTTTCATCACGCTGGCATGTTTACACGGATGAACGGAAGCGGCCTGAATGGAACTGTGAGGGAATGGTTCAATAGTAACGGTTTTCAGGGCATGATCAGCCGATACATCCTGGAAAATTTGGGGACCAGTTAATGGTGTTCCTTTCTATAATAACAAGAAATGAAAAAAACAGCTGGAAAATATTAAAACCGACATGCCTCGTCGTAGCCCAATAGCCATACTCGTGGGGTTTGATAATACTTGTCATATGTAATCATAACATCGTATGTCCGCACTTGCAGCAGATTACCCTTAGCAACTTCAACCTCCCTACTAGCATTAGATACCTGTGCGACAATCAGGGGAAAATAGCGTACTCGACGGCCTGGGTTACTGGCTTGGCAGTCGCCTCATCCTCCTCTGCTTCCAAATTTTCCTCCTCCATGTCTGGAATATCATCCAAATCAGGGATCACACCTGAATCATCCGCAGAAGTAGGACCGCCATTCAAATTCAAAGTGTTCATGTTACCGGTGACCGATCCAGGACCGTCAATATCGGGGATGTCGTCAATTACTCCAGCTGAAGTTGCTGATTCTCCTGCTTCTTTCCAGAAGTTCAAAAGAACAGCAGTAGACGCTTTAACTTATGCAACTTACTCCGACCTGCATGGGTCTCAACCCACTCGTCATCTTTATCGTTAGAACCACCTTCGGCAAAAGATACGAGTCTTTCAGCGTCTTCATCGGCATCGGTATATGCAAGCGAGGTCGCACGTCGTAAACAAGGAACTATCTCATGTGTCAAATCCAGATCAATATAGCAAAAGGCCAATCTGTATTTCTCACCTCCACGCGTCACCAAATACTGCTTGTCTGAAGGTAGATAATCGCGAGCTTTCGCTTGATCGCCTTTATGCCTTTGATGGTGAAAGGATGAGCGAAAGGTTTGGTCGTATTACAAATTTCCCCTCACCAAGACCAGACCGGAAACTTGTAGGTCAGAAAGTCACCAGCAGCGACGAATTCCTCTGTTTTGCTCATTTGTTAAAATCATTGACCCAGGAACAACCCTATTCCACCAACCGGGTGTTATCCTTCCATGCTCTTTAAACTTGCTCTCCTTCAGGACCTAAAACGCCAGTCGTCAGGAGAAGTAACAATATGGGTAGTTTAAGCCGTCATACAGGGCTCAAATACTCCCTCATCGCCCAATATTGTTGCTATATCAGATCATTAGATATCTGTACGCCATAGTCTAGCAAATACACACTTGAATCGCATGCATCTTCGGGATCAGTAAACTTTGACAATGTGCTGCTGAATTTGTTTGGTTGAGTGGGCGATATCAGGGCGGCCATGTCCGTGATTAGGTGACGGTAACGCGCGCCTAGCTCATCAAGAAAGGCGCCGGTTCAAACATTCAAATCCTTGTTTCTTACGCAAAACTACCAGATATTGTTCGTGCTGCGGGGAAGTTGTGGAAGATACCTGGTGTTATCGACCATATCCGATTTGGTACCGATCATCTTGCATGCCTCTGAGCCAGTCCCTCGTATAGGCGGGACGTCTCCGACTCTCCGTGCGAAAGGTCGATTCGAGGGTTTATCGCGTATTCCCACCCGGAGTTGAGGAAAATCAAAAAACAAGTCGAGACAGTATGTTTACCCCGTACCACTTTATTGTCTTAAATATGAATATTCCTGTATGGAGAAACTAGAACCAGCTAGTGCACTCTTTTATTAGATAACATACATTCCCCGATATTTACGAAATCGAAAGCAAATGAAGTCAGAACTCAAAAAGAATGAAAGGAAAAGAGGGAAGTCGTCAATTAGCAGGCGATACTGGCATTGTTCCAAAACGTACAACCCATACATCACTAGATTGATCTCCGGGCATGAGTCGCTTCCTGGCCAATTCTTCGTCCTTTTCCAACCCTTTAAACATGCATCTCGGGCCCAACCAATCTACTCGCCGTATGCCCATTGCGACTGTCGACTTGCGCCGATTCTTGTTTGCCTTCATCATTAGATACCTTTGGACATCAACTGCCAGTGCCCACTCAGATCGCCTGACCTCTTTATACAGGCTTTCGTACAGAGCCTCCAAGACATCGATGACTGAAAGTGGTTGTCCGTTGGTAGTGGAGATTGCTATTGTCCAAGGGAAGTCATGAGAAATGAGACATATATATCGCGATTTGTTGGACAACGCTGGCGCCATGAGACCCTCACCCCTGCGGGTATTCTTATATAGCTGACGCAAATGGACTGGTGGATCCCGAAGGTCCCATCTGATGGCCCCAGACCCAATGGCTAACATTTGCGCAGGTGTACCTGCTACTGTCGCTAATGCTCTTTCAAACAACCAGTTAACCAGTTGTTTGAAGCTGGACACGTACTGCTATTATTAACTGGATTCACCGTTCTTTGCGACGCCTCTTCCCTGGGGCCCGAATTGCCTCTCGCCATGTTGGATGCTCCAGATGCTGTTCGAGTTAACCTGGGGTAGCGGCTAGTATCGTTGTCTAACTGGGAGTATTCAGAATGCAACGAGACTTCGGACGCAGCCTTTCGAGTGGGGGTGGGTGCTGCTTCTGGAGGAAGGTATGGGATATTCTCAAACGAAACGTGAGGAATGCCGCTTGAGTCAGGACTTTGCCTATTATATGGGCCATGTCTGGTGGATATATTTGAGGCGGCGTAAGATGCTGCCTGACTAGCGTAGCGATCGGCAACTGAGGAGCTTTTGCGAAGTCTGGAGAGGAACGACATACTATAATCGACTGGTATCAATCGAGACGAGTGAAGAAGAATTCAGATGGCTTGTTGTTTCCATGTTAATGCTTTTGGTCCGGTTTGATATTTAGATTTCCTGCAGGAACTCGCGCGTAAGGCAAACGTTGTCAGCGAGAACAGGATATTGTTTCTATGACGGAAGTACAGCCTTTAAAACCCCTTACTGCGGCAAGTATGACCTTCATAACCCTTCTTTCTCTGTAGTAACGCTCGCCCTCTTTAGCCTAGCATATTAATATTACCACTATCCTTCGGGCGGCATGGCTTCGAAGTTTCGAAGTGTCATCATTCTTGTGGTCCGACCCCGTACCGGGAATTAGCCAACCACGTAAATTAATGAAAGAATCACGGAATTACTTATCAACTTACACACAAGCGATCTGTGACGGGAATTCCCATAATGTTCTATTGCTTTAATGTTAAACTTTCCTCCTTTGGCCTCTCGGAGTACATGACTGTCACTTGTCCAATGACATCCGTTGCGAACCCACGAGCATGATTCTTTGTTGTGGTCACCTTGTGTGCTACGCACGCTTTGTCCATATGATCCCTTCCCTCACCAGACTGTACTGTTCTTTTCCAATTCTTATAATTTTGGTTTACAAGAGGATTATCCTTTGTCGGCGCATTGTGTGAAAGTTGACCGCAACTTCACTTTTCTCAGACCACACCGACGAATTCGTATCTCTGCAACGTAAAGCATTTGTATTGTCTCAAACTCCACCGTTTGTGGGCACAGTGGCATTTGAATTCAAATTATGATTTTCAGGGCTGCCCGAACGTGTTTTATGCATGCCTGATACGAGCGTTGATCCAGCCCGTAACCTTATAGGTTTACTGTCATTCAGAACTTTACATACTTCATTAAACCAATCAAACCACTTGACCATTCTACGGCGTGCCTTCATGCGAAATGCGAGCTGTTTCTCCGGTCTTTACAGAGACGTCTCCCACTCTAGCATACGTTTGATGCGTTCTCCTTCTTTACCCATTAATCTCTCCGGACCTGCAGCGGTAAGCGGGCCTCTAACATCTGGCGTGCCATATCCAAAAAGATCGGAGACTGCCCTTTTAGACCGGTCACTCCACCTAGTTTGGCTACAGCCCAATCCACATGACCCAATTCTTCTTGAATTTTCATTGCTTCATCAATTTTCCCCTCTTTCCACAACTGATATAGTCTGGTATGTAATTTTGGAAAGAGGTTTACTGTTGCCCCAATGAGCCCGGCCGAGCCACATATGAGTCCTGGTAATGTCCATTGCGATTGACCCGCGAAAACCGCAAATTTCGAGATCGAGTTGCTTGATGTTAAGCGATGAAGTTTCCCAATGGACCCGCAAGACAACTTTGTCCCAACGATGTTTGGGTGTTCAGCAAGAGCGTTCAAAATATCAGAGTCTAAATCTATTCCAGCGCAGACAGTTGGGAAATTGTAAATAAGAACAGGCAAAGGAGATGCATTGGCGACCTAAATGATTTTTCATTAGTATCAAGTGTATATTAATAGAAATAGTATAATCTTACCTGCTCATGAAATTTCAGAATATTGTCACGAGTCATTTGAGGAGGCCAAACACTGGGTGTTAGAACAAGAACGTAGTCAGCACCAGCTTCTTTCGCTTTCAAGTTGAGCAGCTGCGTCTCCTTTGTGGACTGTGCGCCGGTTCCAGCCATTACAACAACACGTTCAAATCCATTTTCATTCAGAGTTTCCCTCGTAGTTTTGATTACCAGACTACGTTCGTCGTGAGAAAGATGCTGAGCCTCTCCGTTAGAGCCCTGAACCAGTATGCCAGTTACGCCTCCTTCTGCCAATCTGAGAACATGTTTCTTGATAGAAGGTATATCAAGCTCATCGTCCTTGAAAAAGACTACAGCAGGGACGTAGATTCCAGGTGGAGGCGCGGTGGCCATGTCCTTTGTATGAACCTCCACAACTTCGTGACTTCAGTGACAAGCTTGAGTCATACATTGAGCGTTGCAGTAGTAGATCCTCCTTTGTCTGAGACGACCAATGAAAAAGATTAACACGATGTTTATTAGCAGTGTTTTCTATACGACATGTTTATACTGATAATCCACTGAAATAATGCAATAATAGATACGTGATATCTGCGTAGATACCGAAATATAAATGCACAAGGGAATCATAAAGGACATAGCGCAACATTATCAACAATGATAAAGCGTGTCCAAAAATATATTCGTCACTGCATCCACGAATGTGGGCCCGACAGCGCTAGACGTACCAAGGCCTATAGAGTAAGGGGTCAGCATACGCAGTTGGCTGGAAGGTCAACCAAAACCAACCGTATAATGTTACCATTGTTCCCGAGCCTTGGGGATTTGTTTTAGCTTCCTGAATACACTCCTTTAGATCACTAATCAATTGGTCAGAGGCGTTAACTGTCAGCCGCTTTAAAAAAGAAGGAAACAAGGAAAATAAGTATCTGAACTTGCGGAGGAAGATTCTTTCGCTTACCGTGCAGGCTATATGGATGCCTGGTGGGTCGCTGAGTGAGCTCAGATGCCAGCCACGTTTACTCATATTATCCCCAACTTCGTGAACGTTTACAACAGATGCATCCTTCGAACCAAATGCAATGACAGACGCAGGAGGTTTTCCAAGGATGTACAATTCAGGTATCTCTTTCTCAATCGCCTCCTTGATTTTCTTGGCGCATCCCACTATAGAGCGACATGACTCCAGATAACCACTAAAAACGACGAGGTGTCACTGAATAGCACCAAGAGAAGCACGCTGAAATAACATACTCGTGGCCCATATACTGCATCACTGCCCATGTTCCAGCAATTAGTGCTCCAGGTCTAGGACGGTATTATTTTTCCAGGACTAGCTAGCCATGCGCTTGCCTAACTACTTACCGTGAACCTCCTAAGGATGGGCTACCATAGACGCCACCTTCACGAAAAGGTCAGATGATGCTTCGCTAAATATGAAATACCACCGCACCAGCCCACTTAGAGTAGACGAAATATTGATATCTACGGAGGTCTGCGGAACGGTACATTACTACCGATGAACCCTGTATGTTGTATGAAAATATGTCGTAATAACTCAATAGAAAAACAGGGTAACCTTGGGAGCAAATCCATACTAGAAATGCTACAATTAGATATGCTGTCATACCCCTTTTTTTGTGCCTACCTTGTGCGTGTCGCACGAGATACTCGTTACCCCAGGCACTCGAAAATCGAATGGCTCTACGGAAAATCCAGCTTCATTGAGGAAAGGAACAATAAAACTGCCGAGACAGCAGTCGACGTGCAGTCCAATTTTGTGCCTTTGTGCTAGTTTTCCAAGCGCTACGATATCGTCCATACAGCCGTCAGGAAAATTCACAGCAGACCCTACCACCTGTAACCAAATCAGATATGCACGAAGATTGTAGAATATCATTCACCATTATAGTATTGGGATTTCTACAATTTGAATTGAGACATATGTCCAACGGAATCGATGGAACTCACATTGCTCGTGCCATTTTAGAAATGACGGCTTTTCGCGAGATTGGATCTACAGGGATGCGGTAAACTTTGATACCGAGGTATTGCGCAGCCTTGAGGAAGGCGGGATGAGCAGACGTGGGTATAACCCTGAAAAGAGATTGGAAATGTTTCCCCAAGCATATTCATGAAACCCTGTAATAATCACATTTCCGGGGATTTAATGCCCTTTACAACCCGCGCCCAATCACGGTGAGTCTTTACGGCCATGACGATAGACTCCGTCCCTCCAGACGTTGTCGTGCCAGCACCCTCAGGATTATTATACCTAGACTTCTTTTAGAGAGATTCAATCAAAAAATTTCAGAGGGGCCCCACAGTTTCAGACACATTGCGACAATTTCGGCCTCCATTTTTCGTATGACTACCCAAGAAATCAGTAAAAGAAAAGGCTGAGAACTGAACATGCTTCAGAAACTACCTGGGAAGGCATCCGGATGTAAAGGGTTCGTTACCAGATATTTTTTAACAGCTTGTAGAACGACTTCTTCTAAATCTTCCCCGCCATCTAAACTCCAATGTTAAAGAACCTGAAGGATCGGTGCTGATAGACATACGATAGACAGCACCGGAAAATTTCCCAGTTCGGTAGTCAGTCGCAACGCAGACTTTGTTCAAATTTGACATCTCTGCTTCAATGGAAGCTAGCGAGCGACCTACCCTCGGCAGGTCGCGATGTGTTATTATAGACGGGTCGCTTGGCACAAGTTTGCTCAGGATCATTTCTCGAGTTTTGGCCATCTCGGAGTTCACTTTGGATCTGCCAGCAGGCGTTTTTAAGAATAGAAAAATAGCTTGCTAAGTAGATTATCAGAGAGGAGAGCATCTTTAAGCATTAAAATAATCACCTTTTGAACCCAAGTCCATCCATCTTTGATCACAGTGAAAACACCATAACCACGTACGTGCCGAGAGAACTGGAGGATATATTGAAGAGCTAAGTAGACAACGATTAGGGATTTGGCATTTTCCACGGTCAGAAACCCGCGAATCAGTTGGATGCGCTGTGCATTACTGTGTGCTCGAAGATTAGAGATCAGAGTTGTCATCGAATACACCTAGGAAGGTGACGATGCACTTTGCCAGTTATATAAACACTCTTGTTATGGACGTTAGTGGATCCGGGTAGACTCACAACAAGGCTGAAATTTTGAAATTTGGAAGAAACGAGCCAGTGATCAGTGAGCTGGTGCGTTTGGGTTGATGATGTTCTTCCCCAAAGACTACGGTTAGGCTTTAAGCTAGCTGCGGCATGAACTGATGCCGATGATATAATCACATGCTTTGCTCCGTGGGAAACGTACCACACGCGCGTCCAGAATCGGCCACGCGCTGAGTACCGCGCCAATGTCTACGAGTACTCAAACTGGAGATTTGTCGTGGACATCAGAGGGTTCACCCTTTGAAACTGGATCGTCAATACTCAGAGAGGCACCACCGTTTTTATCAAATGCTCGACATACTGAACATGGCGGTGAAGATTTATCGTTGTCAGAACTATACCTGGACTCCGAATATTCGCGCTCTCATTCCGAACGTCACGACGAGCCTTTCAGTCTGTTGGCCCGAGATTCGAAGAAAGATTACATTCCAGATAATTCAACCTCGGAACGCAGGCCTTCCGAAGCCACCGCCTCATCTGGAAAGCAGCCTAGTCTGTCACGGCGAGAGCAGCTGCAACGCGATCTGTTTATATTGAAGAAGTTAAATGCCTCGATGTCGGCGTATATAACCGCTATAGGCAGTGTTTCTACTGCGACCAACGTGGGTTACCCGAGCTCTTTCTGGTTTTCCGTCATGGTCCATTATTTATAGAACGTTGCCACACAAATGGACCGAACGGAAAGATTATTGAATCTATACGTCGATCTGTTACGAGAAACAGAACGGAATTCGCAACTTATTTTTGACGAAACATGGCAAGGAGGTAGTGACGTGAGTAGACAACGCCCCTTTGATTGTTCATGTTCGCAATTAATTGAATACATTTGATTTTCCAGGATATGAACACTTTAACCAAACTGAAAGAAGCAGCTGCAGAAAAAGAGAGGAAGGAACGTGAAGAAAGGGAACAACAGGTTCGAATGGAAAAGGAAAGAGCGGAAAGGGAAGAACGAGAACGGCTGGAAAAAGAAGCCAAAGAACGTAGAGACCGTGAAAGAGCGGCCGCTAAGCTACAGAAGGCCACTCGTGGAATGCGAGGTAAACTAGTTTCTTTCAGCTAAAAATTCGCTTTCTCACTATTCCATTCTATCTTTACTTTTGTCAGGAGTTTCTCGGGGACGCGTTCAAGTCAACGCAGCCTCCGGAAGAGGTGGCGCATCGGCGATTCCAGCACTAAGAACAGGGGCTGCTGCTGGCAGGCGAGTTTGATCAGAATGATTATGGCTATCTCTTTTATAAATACGCAAACCCTATAACCAAACAGAAATTCTTTGTCGCTCCTGTATTTACTTAGGGATGTGGAATTATGTAAAACTCCAATCTAATGATCGCGTGCGTGACGCGTGAACTGAACTGGGAACTTTCCAGGTTGGAAGTGGATCCTTGACCCTCTTTCACCAATTCCAAGACATAGCTATTGCATACCTTTCCCCGTTCTCTTTGCATGGAGGTTTCCAGTGTTTCAACAGTCCCTTTGAAATATCGAATAGCAAAATCCACAGGTCATAGTGGTGGTTTTGTGGCAGAAGTGCGTAGTCTATTTTTGTCGAATGCCAATCGATGAAGTGTCAAGCTTTGACGATGTAGAATATTCTCGTGAATAATCCCTTGGACGAGACCTCAAGATGGAGTGGTAGCACTACACCCGAAAACGTTCGGCAGTGGATTCTGCTTGAGCTTGTAGAGCTTAGCTTAGTTCGCAGTATTACCTTCGGCAAATTTCACAAAAGTAGTATTTATTTTCCATTCGTGCGAATATTTCTGATACGTCCCTCTTTTTAATGAAGAGCATTTATGTGATATGAAAGAGTTCAAGGTACGTTTATTTTTCTGCATGGCCGTATACGTATATGTTATTCTTCCGGTCTCAATTTACAGATCTACGTTGGCCGTACAATGGACAAGTTATCTTTGGCTCTTCATGCATGCTTAATGAACGATACCACACCAGAAACCTTCCAACTCGAACGTATTAATCGTTCTGGATTACTTGTTCCGATCCGCTATATCAAAATTATTCCAGTTTCGTAAGTAGCCACCAACTAAGATTTGCAAGCGCCACTCATACACCTCCTGCAGCGCACATAATGCAGACTTCAATACGTCAATATGGTATGTCGCACTTTCTGGCGTGAGCGAGCCCCAAATTGTAAGACACGCACAAGATGCTTATACTCGAGTAAGTTTTTCCAATGTGTTCTGATTGTATCCAACTCACCGCTGGTAGCACATGAAAGCGCAAACTTTACGACATATCCTGAAATTCTTAAGGCAACAACGCCATCATACTGCATTTTATGCTTTACTACGTCAGGCCGATCAACCACTAGAGCACCCTATTATAGGTCAATTGTATGATGATATCATGCTCGGCAGCTGGAGCACGGTAGAATCTTTGATTTCGACCATAGCGGCTGAAGGTCTTTTCGACCAAAAGGTTGCTCAACAAGATCCTAAAGCTGTCTGGAGACGTCTAAGTGGATCAGGAACGACGATGGACTCTCCTTCAGCACGAGGCGGACATCAAATGTCCATTGACGTCGAAGCTCGGAAAATCTATCTTTTTGGGGGATGGAACGGGCACAATGACTTGGATGACTTATGGAGTTATTCCATTGATGAACAACGATGGGGACTGTTGAGTCCGCATGCTGCCGAAAATGGCGGTCCCAGTCCGCGTAGTTGTCATAAAATGGTTTTCGATCCGCTTACAGGTTACCTATATATCCTAGGCAGGGTTGGAGGCACAGACGGATCTGCAGCTGGAGGGGTGGTAGACCCGTCTCAACCTACTCAAGCGTCAACGTCAGCTCAGAGCAGAGAAGTGCCAACCCCAAATGACAATCCTAAACCATTCCCATCTGAATTTTACCGTTACTCGACGCGTGGACCAAACTCTGGCCAGTGGACGCTATTAAGCGAAGATACAGCAGTAAGCAAGCAATGAATCTAATTTGTCCCGAACTGAAATACATGATAGACAGAGGATGGTCCTCGCTTAATATATGATCATCAAATTGCAATTGATTCAGAGAAACAGACGTTATACGTGTCGGGAGGTCGAGTTGCAGATCCCGGAATCATGAGCTTCTCAGATTTTTTCGAATACCACATAATAACTGGCAAATGGACACGAATCCAGTACGCGACCACTGTGTTCTCTAATTGATTTCCTTCGTTGACCTGGCTCGTATAGAGATGAAATGAGATGTCGTAGATACGGTCATAGCATGGTTTTTGACCCCGTCCGGCGTCGTCTCATTTTCCTCGCGGGCAAGACTGGCGACACGTTCCTAACCGACATGTATATGTACCATGTAGATTCACGGACATTCATAGACGTTACTAGTGATTTCACCGCTCAGGGGGGTCCGGATCCTTCCTTTTGTCAACGAACTGTGGTAGATCAAAAATCAGGGTTCTTATTCACGTATGTATTCTTGGTTTCTCGAAGTAAATGAGTATCGATGTCGTTTAAAGGTTACCTGGATTTTTGAAGCCCAAGTCGCAAAAGAATTCCGATGGTGCTTTGCAGTCCGCATTTTGGATATACAAACCTGATTCCGCGAGGTGGATCAAAGTGTCTGGACTTCGTCCATCTCTCTCTGAAACCGAATGGCAGACCAACGATGAAACATTTGAACCACCCCCTCGATTTGCGCATGAAATGGTTTACGATCAAGTACGAAATACAGTATACGTTCATGGAGGAAACTCCGGACACAAAGAAAGCCAGCGGTTGGATGACCTTTGGAGCATGAACCTTATCCAGTACGTTTACACTAACGATTTACAAGATCACTCGATGACGTCCGCCAGTCCTACAAGGGAGGAGCTTGTTCGAAAGGCAACATATATTGTTCGCAGGCAACAGTCAGTCGCAAATAACCATCTTTCAGGGAGTTGATACGATTTTAATCATTATTTCAGATTCAAGGAACTCTGCGAGGTTCAGTCCCCCGTTCAAGCTTTAACCTTTTTGCAGCAAGAAGTTTATTCGATGGTTGATCATTCGTCGAACGAAGAGACTGAGACATTTAGGGCGTTGCATTCTCATTTATTCGACAGGATCCATTCGCCTTGCATGAATCGTTCCACCATGGGATTCGAAGAGGGCGATACGGCTGGTCACATCAGCGATTATGAACAAATCAACGAGCAATCCGAAGATGATACCCCATCATCTCATCAAGACGTAATTTTGGAGGAAGATGGATATAGAGGATTGGACGAAGTGCATTTCAAGCAAAGAACAGAGGTGTTTGAAAGCTGTCTGAGGCTGGTTAATTCAGACGCGAAGCAACCAGAGACCGATCTCATCAATATTATGGAAGAAATTGACATGTTATCTCCATAGACTTTCTGGACTGTTTCTCAAATCAACCAAGTGTTACCAGACCCATGTATGTATTACTAGGCATCTAGATTAATGGAAGTTCCAAACTTGGTATAGAGCTCGATTTTCAGAGTCTTCATAGTTCCTTCGCATTCGTCTACTTTCTTTTGCATTTCATCGAGTTCGGAGGAGATACTTCTCTGATCCTGTTCAAGTCGTTCTTGGGCTTTAGTCAATGGAAGATGTAAGAATGCTTCGCCAACGCGATATCTAGATTTAGTGGGTCACTTCAGTGTTTCAAGATAGATGCTCAAACAGCTGCCTTACAAGACTAATTCGTCCTCATCGAACAGCTCTAATTCCAAACTAAGATCATCCAGCACCTCTTTATCTTGCTATGGTAGCACAATAAGTATTGAAAGCTTTGTATAACAGACAAAAAGCATCTGAGAACCTTTAATTTTTGATAAGCATCTTCAATCCCCCGTAGGCGAGCATTGAGTTTCGAAAAAGTATTGATTTTTTGTTGATCTTCTGCATTGTATTATCAATGAGCGGTCGGCTTTTCACAGATAAAGAAGACTTGCACTCAACCCCAAGTCACTTCAGGTGCATCATCGGATTCCTCCTCGTGAGCTAACTGAACGAATAAATTGTCGTCAAGTCGTTTTTTCTTTCTCAAAGCAGAATATTCATACCATACGCATGTTGAGTGAAGATGGAATTATGGAAATATTATCAGTCGGCGTTTAAAACGAGGTTCAAGTTGCACTGTGACTTTATTGTTCAGGTTTAATTTATTCGAGTATCATGTATATGACTCGTAAGTTTTCAAATATCAAACCATCGACGTCTGAATAAACCGTTTACATTATAATTTTTACATATTACATGCAACACAGAAGAGAATTCGAAGGTGTGCCTCTCATAAAACGGTGGATTAATTTTCACTAAGGATCCGAACTAAATCAATCTACGCATAATTGTCAAGTCAATTAACAAACAAAGCGGTCAACTATGTCTACTTACCTTGTTTGAACTGATCGTTCTCAGTTCTCCGGGTACTGCAGGTTTACCTGTAACCGCGCCAACAGTTTGTTGAACTGTGCGACCAATACGGCCTTTCGTTGCTATCCAATGTTTGATCTATCGTTATGTTGACACAATGGTGTTCGTGTTAATCTTTGACACGACGTACCTCGCTAGGAATCACCTCGATGGCGCAGACCCGTGGATCATCAATATCTCCTTTATGAATGCCATCCCCCAAATCACCGAAATAGCCAGCTACCCTTAATCAAATAATGCTTTACTACAAGATTCCATGAAGATCGTACATGAGCTATACGTACTGTGTGCTCCAATATTTCTTCAAAAAGTTCTTGTCTTTGACTATACGTGCTTGTCCAGCAACACTCGCCCAATTAGTCGTGGATTGTTCATAAAACGATAGGTTGACATGGTCATCATTTTTGATTTCTCCCTACAAATGCGTGAAGTGAGTTGCTATTCCGTCAGGTATGTATGTTCTCCTTGACAAAGAACTCACAAGTTTTCCCGAAACATCATTGGCTATAAAGACAAAAGACAAGTTATCCGTATCTTTATCGTCATCTGGCCGTTTCCATTTGATGTATTAGAAATGAGAGGACCAGTTGGTAATTCAGAATACCTACCCGCTTTTGCCAAAGTCATTGCACGTGAATGCAGATGTCCTTCTGGAGATCGAGTGGTTAGCATAGCCGTTCTAACGCTGTCTACCAAATTGCGCAGGTCTTTGGAAAAATCTGATAAGCATGCGCTCTATGCACCCGACTGCCTAGGGGTTCTCACCGCGAATCTTCACTTGGGTGGTGACATCGTGGTTCACCGCTTTAGAAGTATAGGGATCAAGCTCAGGATTTGTAGACATAATTGGTTGTTTGTCTGTTGATAGTGATCAAGCAAAGTATTTAACGCAACACTCCATAAGAGGGTGGTCATGCTTGACGTCAGAATTCGCAAATTTTATCCGGACGCAAGATGTATCTAATTTCTAACTATGCAACACCAATGCTAATTCCCACCACCAAATCTGGCTAATCTCCTTCTCCTGAGCTCCTCCGCATCGACTTGAGCTGCTGGTGGTTCGGCTGTTGCATGGTCATCTGATGTCGCCGCTTCGACCGTCGTCGTTGTTGAAAGGCGAGAAGAACTAGCAACAGGTTTGGGAGATGTGGGAGGAATAACAAAGTTCTCCGGTAACTCTTCCAAAGATGCCTTTAGAGCAGCTTGAAGCTCAGAATCCTCATCGTCATAAACCCGGTCATTCCATGTACCTGACGTCAACTCCAATGCATTCTCCCGGGTGAAAGGTTCTCCCGAGTCTGCTTTGCTATTTTCAATAGCACGGCGTAGTGCCTCCTCTTCTTCATCTTCACCAGCTGTACGAGTTGTGCGCCGCCTTTCTGTGTTTGACTCCCCATCAGGGCCCCAATTCTCCTCATAAGTTTCGCGTAAAGCCATTTCTTGTTCCCTTTTCATCCGCTCTATGATAGCTTTGTTTCGAGCTTGATTGCGTGCCATAGTTGCTTCGATATCATCCTCTTCTTCTTGAACATCTGGGAAGGAACGAGGTACCGTGGAGACAGCTGGGCGTTCGGCTGGCAACTGAATAGTTGCCGACGATGAAGAAGTAGAGCTGTAATCATAATTTTGACTGGCCAGAGACGCCTGCAACGCAGCTTGGAGTTCCCAATCTTCGTCCTCGAAACCAGGGATGTTTTGTGCGTCCTTTTCGGTGCGAGAGCCAGAAGGTCCTGCGTTCATGTTTGCTGATGTCGGTTGGGGTATTGTCATAGCTATCTCATCTGCTTCTGTGTGCGGCAGTATCGCATTGGGTTTTTCGTCCAGGGGTCGTACGGCAAAAACGGAGTAACCTGAACAAAGAAATTTAACGTTTATTGCAGGGGTACAAATATTGCGCAAATCAGACCTTCATTTTCAGCTTGAGAGAGTACCATTCCCAAATATAATTTGCTAACCCATTCTGGAGCCGGTAAAAATGAATTCAAGTTGAACCAGTGTCCGTTATCTGAATCATTGAGATTGCCGAAACGTCGTAAGGCAAACCAATGCTGTTGGTGATTTAGAATGAATGCCATTTGGGCTCTGAAGGGAGCCAGTTATGTTTCCCAGCTGGATTAAAGTATCAAGATGAACGCACTGTGATCTGTCTTGTTCTTCTCTCAAAGCTGGATTCCGCCACCGTACAAGGCTATGCGTGTAAAGTTAGATCTAATCTGCATTCTGATCATTTAACGCCTACGTGAATCCCCAAACCCTAAGAGCACCTTCTAAGACATCAACTGAGAAAAAACCTATAGATTCTTTTGAGGACTGGATCAAATAACATAACCGATCATAAAGCATTACCAGTATCATCCATATTATGACTGCTTGGGCCTATGTCTTCGTTGACACTTCCTTCTAGCTGATCTAAATGATCAGCAAATTGTGCGAGATCAGGTGCTTGGAACTAAGAAATGAGATATAAAGGAAATTCTTAGTACAGCAACATCAACCGAAAAGTGTCCATACATAATCTCCCTCTAGAGCATCCTCGATGAATAAGTGGTACGGATTTTACATTGAAGACCTACGCAAAACCGCATTGAGAGCGTGTTGAGCACATAATTGAGACCCTTGTTGTTGTTTTTCGTGGTAGATGAAGGGTAAAAGTGGCTCCAGACCGGCCATGTATAGCGTGTATCGCGGTGGCGAGCAAACACAACGCGTCACCGCCGCTTAGTCAGCGCTATCTCATATAGGCTTCTCGCGAGGTGACGCCAAGTTGACCACTACACAACATATACATGAGTCGCTGTCGACGGAAAGATGGCAGACAGCCCTTCCTGCCATATACCATCTTACTTTATATTCTGCTAGCTCTTGCGAGAGCATCTGCTCAAGACGCTAATATATGTGACTCCGCCATCACCGTCGACGGGGTTCAATACGATTTACAAAAACTTGCTGGCCCACGTTCGGCCAAATACACAGAGAATACGCCTCCTAGTCAAAACGAACATGTCGTTACTTTTGATCTATGCAAAGACCTTGAAAAAACATCTGTTCCTGACTCTGATCAGGTAAGATTTTCCTTCGTTTTTGGTATTGTGGTGACGCGCTGTACTGAGTACTTACAGTGTCCAACAGGGACTCGAGTGTGCTATACAAAGATTAACAAAAAAGAAGGCGAGAATGATAGAATAGTCGAGGTCGTACCTGTCGCTCAGAGTTCTGCGCTGGATCCCATGTACTCGCAACTTAATGGTGTGTGTGCCGTAATACTGATAGCCGTCATCTCCTAACTATGCTATGGGTAGCCCTTGAAGCACTTTCAATCCATTTGCATAATCGACAATTCTCTGTCGAAGGGAAAACTTCCCCTCAAATGTTCAACCTTACGCTGATTTGCAATAACGATGCTTCAGACCCGTCTTTCTTGTCGTACCAAAACGGAACAGTAACCGTAGAATGGAAAACTCCTGCCGGCTGCAAAACTTCGGAAACAAAAAAACCTGATGAAGGTAGTGCGCCGGAGTCAAGTACCGGGAGTGGCATTAGCTGGTTCTTTATCTTGTAAGTTCGTTTATTTAAGAGCCCCCTATAGCAGATTAAACTTTCTATCAGATTATTACTCTGCTTTTTCGGATATTTTGCCATTGGAGCATATTACAACTATAATCATTTTGGAGCTAGTGGTTGGGATCTTATTCCGTAAGTGACTTGTTGCTTTTTATGTTCTTTCACTTGAGCATTCCTTTAGCCATCGGGACTTTTGGCGTGAAGTGCCGTATCTATTCCGAGACTTCATTGACCACTTATGTGCCACTTTTCGACCAGGCTATCAAAGCTCTAGGCGAGGATACGTAGCGGTTTAGGATCAGCGTACACTAAGATTGATTAGTATTTAGTTTCATATTATAGCATTTTTGCATTGGAGTAAGATGAGTAATGCTCTATGACCAGGAGTCGTCCCGTTTTACAATTACATCTTTGAGAACATTGTCAGCTCCTACGGGAACATTTCTTGCAGAAGCATATTCCATTGTTCTAAAAAAATGGGCGTTTGATATTCAAAGTTGAGATTGATAGCAAAGTTAACAGGGCTTACGCGGGGTGTCGCAATCTGTAAATAGCGGGCCTAAGAGCACTGGCGATGATAAGCTGGTCTTCAGCAGCATTTACTGACTGTTCCAAGTGTTTAGAATTGATATGATGCCACGTTTCAGAGGATGTTCTGTATCGTTGGATATAGCGTGTAATATATGTCCCATCTTCGTCGAAGATAGGCATGATGGTATAAAGACCCAAAGCTACGGCCCCGGTAAACACGACTCCTCTCCAAAATGGAGTATTAAACGCTGTTTAACAAGAGAGCATTTTTGGTTTGTAGACTTCGCAATCACTGGGTTTGTGTGTGTTACTTACATTCTTCCGGATATGTAGTGGAGTCATTATGATGCTGATGATGATCGGAGTGTGAGTCCGTTGATGAATATCTCTTCACTGCCAAAATATGGTTTTTCTTGCCATTGAGGCCCAGGCCAAACAGTATCCGCTGACGGGCCAATGTTGTCAACATCGTTCCGGTTTGTGTGATGACTAATCGAATTGTGACGAATGTTGTTACAGCTGACGTAAAAACTGCGAGCGTTTACACAACGCTACGCGTCAACGCATTTAACATTTCATTTCATGCACTTCATGTTCAGATCACGGATTGTGAGCTTCGTGCACTCGCTATTAAACGTTTGCGTTTAGTAGCGTTCAGATACGACTTGTAAGAATGTTGTCCACGACCTTATTCATTATGGAAGGTTCGTCAAAGGTTTGTAGTACCATTGGGGTGAATGGTTAGACATCGAGGTCAGGAAATTGTTCTTGACTCTTAGACTTGAAGCATTTTTGGTATTGAAGGCCCTTTCAAAATTATCGATCATCTCTCAATCATCCCCCGAATTCTCTGTGATACAATGACCATCGCTGTGCATTCTTACACCCTTGGTAGAGATTAATTACAATGAATGAGCGTGCCCCACACAACACTTGTGATTCCGGCACGAATCATCTTTAAGAAATTGTCCTTAATTTTTTCAAAGGCGAAGCATCGCGGCGTGCGCAAGTCGTGTTGTGGGCGCGTGTGGACCGAAACAAAACTCAAACAAACCACTCGTTTCCCAGATACTTAAAATAAAAAAAGTCGCTGAGAACCTTCCTTCGACCCGCTACAAGCAGTTCATTCAAGCGCGTTCGTTCCTTTCAGAGACCACAAGGGTCACTGTCATTTAACACCCTCCCCCTTTCATGCACATTATTGACAATAACACAAAACCAATATGATCTCGAAACTTCAACGACTCAGTATTTTACATGTCCTTTTCACGATCAATGGTGTCCTTGCACAACTCCCTCTGATTGATTTCGACCGTATGGGAACGGTGGGCATCGCTGGCGCGTTTTCCGGGTTGGGTTTCGCGAACAGTTCGAGTTTTTCATTCGACCCGTCAGCATCGACGCTATTATCACGCTCAACCGACGGTTCTCTAACTCCTGTCGCGTCTACGAATACGGGAGGTCGAATAGTAGCTGGTTGCTCTCTCAACGATGATTTTTATTTTGCCGGTTCTTTCTCTTCTGTGGACAAAACTTCCGTTAGCAACGTGGCCTCCTACAACCCGACCACCAACTCGTTCTCAAACCTAAATGGTGGACTAGATCATGAAGTCGATGCTCTACACTGTGATCAATCCACTGGTCAAGTATGGGCTGGGGGTGCTTTTCATGCACCTGTATCCATGTCAAGCAATACGGCCTTCAAAGGCGGTGTCGCCATTTTTGATACCAAAAAAAACCAATGGATACCAGCGCCATTTGGCGGTTTGGACGGTGCTGCTGCTACTGTACGGTCAATCGTACCAAGCTCTTCGGGTTCAAGTCTTTATTTTGGCGGATCCTTTTTCACCGAGTTCAAGTCCAATACGACCACTTTTAATGGCACGAATAATCCTAATGTTCCTTTCTCCATCGGTGCAACACCATTTTCATCCTCACTAGTCCCGATACCCTTGAATCCTCCGACCACTCAGATCACTGCCTCTCCAAGTACATCCCAGCCAGGCTTTTCCAATATATCCGATATCCTTTGTCCTTCTGGGCCTGATGGTCCTGGGAATACCTGGTTAGCTCGCGACAATTCGAATGCCCTAATTACGGTGCAAACCTTCCAGTTTTCAACAGCAAGTGGTATCCGACTCGGTAATACGTTTGTTCAAGGTCGTAGTACTACAGCATTCAGGTAAGTGCTTCCTCACTCCCTCTCAAAAATGGGACTCTCAGTACGTTTTGTAGCGCCGTTACGCTTCCGAACAACCAGCCCTTGACGTTTAACTTTGTTGATCCTGTAACTTTGCGAAACCTATCATGTTCCACGTCTTGTCCTTTAGGCACCAACTCGTCTGTTCTTTATCAAGACTTTCTTTTCGATGGAGTCTCGATAGACATAACTGGTATTCAACTTACGTTAACCGAGTGGATTGGGTCAGGACCTGGTCTTCATATCTTCCAGCTACTGTCCAGTGGCGCATTCGCTTCCGCTGTGGAAAGCACCAATAAACCTTCATGCTTTGCCCCTGTAGATTCCACTGTTCAGCTCAACGGTCAGTGGAGCGAAATAGAGGTCCCTACCACCATAGCCGCTACCACGCAGCCTGTACTAATGTCCAATGTATCTGTTGGAACATCCTCCGCAAAATCGCCCAGCGTCACTTGGATGCCCTATGTTTCTGCCCCTGGAACGTATGATATCAATCTCCTTATTCCTGGTTGCTTAGATTTGCAAGATTGCCCAAGTCGTACTTCCGTGAAAGTAACTGTTTTCCCTGGTGTGGGGTTGCAACCTGTGACTACCGTTGTCCGTCAAGATGTGCAGACTGATACAACCGCTGGAATTTATCGAGGTCCGGTTATTCCCTCCTTACCCGATCTTACAATCAGCATCCAGATGGAATTGGCGGACTCACCCGTTGGTACTGGTCTAAATGGTCAATTTCAATTAATTGCCGACCGGGTGCAGTTAGTTCTCGTTTCGGTAAACTTCACCGCCTCCGGTGGATCTGGTTCAGGATTCTCTCTTACCGACTCTGCAAATGGGTTTGGGTTTTTCGAGTGGATTCTCAGCAATACGAACACCGTCGACGCTACCGGGCTGATTCCTAACAACACAGAGACTCCTGCGGACGCGCTTGGTCTGCAGCTCTTTTCTGCGTTGGGCGGCGGTTCACCAGAAAACAGTAGTTCTGTTAACGTAGTTGCAACAGACTCCACTGGTGGGATTTTTATTGGTGGTGATTTCCAAACGTCATCCGGAATGGCCAACATTGCCACGTTCCAAGATAATACATTATCTTCATTGTCAAATAGTGGCTTAAATGGTGCAGTTACTTCCCTTGTCGTATCAGGTGGGATATTATATATCGGTGGTTCATTTACCGACACTGCGTCACCCTCTGGAAACGGTGCTTTCCAGGGCGTAGTCAGTTATGATATCCAAAACAACAAGTGGATACCTCTTCTTGCTGGCGTTAATGGTGTCGTTCAGTCCCTCAATCTGGTTAATCAACGGCTCGACGTGGCAGGTAACTTCACCTTCATTCCAACGGCGCCAAATTCCACGGACGGCTTCGACGCAGGGGGTTTAGCAAGCTGGGATATTCAAAGCGGTCGTTGGATCAGTCCTGGTGGCTTTTTGGAAGGCACTATGACGCTTGTCTCTAATGGCTCTGTGTCGGGAACCGAGTATACTGCAGGGTCCGTTTCCGCGTCAAGTGAATTTGGTTCAGATGGTCTCGTCATGGTTTCAAACGCAAACCAGAAGAACTCCCAGCCAACTATAACACCATTAGCTCTCCTCTTGGCCTCTGATTTGCAGGCATCCTCGTCCGAGTCTATCTTGCAACGTCGAGATCTTAACCTTTGGCGCCGCCAGACAGCACCAGTCCCGACTTTGAACATTACGTCCCCAGCTGTTCTTGCAGGTGCGTTTTGGACGAACTCGACCTCTTCCGCGGAAACTACGATTATCGGTGGAACCTTCACGACCTCAACCGGAGCTTCTGCGTTGAATAATCTTGTGTTTTATGACCCCAGTCAGACTTCTGTCGCCGGAACCCGTGGTGGCCAGATAAATGGTACTGTTCAAGCCTTACAAGTCATCGGTAACACACTGTACGTTGGTGGACAATTCACGTTATCATCCGGTAATGCGAATGGTTTTGCTATATACGATCTTGAGCAGCAGCAATGGATTACTTCTTTCCAAGCATTAGCAGGTAAGTATGGTCCAATATATTAACTTGACACGCTTTGACCTGGTAATTCAGGTTCAAATGTCGATGTTGCGTCCATTACGACACCGCCTTTTGAGTCGAACATAGTGGTAGTGGCAGGAACGTTCTCTTCCGCTGGTAGTCAGCCCTGTCAGAGCATTTGCCGGTTCGATACATCTGCAAAGCAGTGGAATCAGCTTGGTTCGGGTATTGACGGACAAGTAACCACGGTTACTTATACGGTATGCACTTTGTATCCCGTAACTTATTGAAGCTCATTCGCATTTAAATAGAGCAATCCAAATCTCTTGGTCGCCGCAGGCTCTATTCAACTTACTGACGGAACGCCGGCTAATGTAGCAACATTTAATTTCGCAAACAACACTTGGTCCTCTGTTGGAGATGCTTCTCAGATACCCGGTCCTGTTACAGCTTTCGCTGTTGACAATGGCAATGCAAGCAGTATTTTCGCTGCGGGAATGTCAGTAGTTTATGTTGCATCAACCTCTTCAACGTGTATTGAAATACCCTAGATCATCTCAAAACGCTGAGCCATTCTTGGTGTTTTGGAATGGAAAGAAATGGAATAATTTAGGTACAGATTCTGGTTTATCCACATATACATTATCTTATCAGTGCTTTCAGATCCCTCGTTTGCCAACGGAACTACGATTTCACAACTTGCCGTAGTCCCCCTGCAAGATACACATTCTGCTAATGGTATTATTGAAACTGATCGAGTTTTACTCATTTCTGGCTCTCTCAATCTAAGCAAGTTCGGAAACGCCTCTTCGGTCGTATTCGATGGTGAAAACTATGTCCCTTACTTTGTGTCCTCATCATTCGTTGGTGGTGGTAGCTTTATTTCACAATTGTTCCATTCGTTAAGTAACTTCAGCTTCGCACAAAAACGTGAGTGAACAAATCTATTTTTGGCATAAGATCCCTTTTGCCGACTATATTACTTTAGATTTCTTATCTGTCGGACTCGTTATCCTAATTTCGATTGGTATCTCCACGGCCATTGTTTTCTTATTGCTGCTCATTGGTATAATCTGGACATTGTTCTCTCGTCACGAACCGGAGACTTTCGCAAGCAAATATGAACCAGGCGACTACGATGATGACAGTTTGCATAGGCCGTCCTCTTTACTAGAACATATTAATGCTGCTACCCGCAGTGCGATCATTGGGGCAGGTTTGGAAAGCCCTCACACCGACGAAAATAAAGGGGAAGACCAGCCAAGATCACCAATCACAGATGAAAGTGAACAGGCGGCTTTCCCTCGAGTTGCTGGCGACGTTTCTCGACCGGCTCATGTCCGATACTCGTTCGATGGTGAGCGTGAGGGTGAATTGCGAGTGTCCTCAGGGAATCAGGTCGTTGTTTTGGATGACCGAGATGCTGAGTGAGTGTCAAGTATGAATATACATTGTTTCTATATGCTTATGCTGTTATGCAGATGGTGGTATGCGCGTGATCCAAACACAGGTCGTGAAGGGGTTATACCCGCCGCGTATTTATACTGAGTTTTTTTCTCTTTCTCTTTGTTTTCTGTCTTTTCTGAGACGTCGCATGGTTGTTGTTGCTTTGTTTCTTTGATGCGATTTTATATTCCACCATCATGATACTGTTCTCGTTTTGTTTTCTTTCTGGTTAGACGCTAATGAAGTTGACAATATTCTTCCATATGAAAACATGTCGCTTTTCATGTGCTATTTTTAAAGAGCTGAGTCTTTCCTTGACTAAAATTCATACGTTCCCCCGCGAGCACAATGGTGCCTGACTGACAGCGTGAGACCGAAGATAAACCAAGTATTGATAGGTATTGATAAATGGAATCTGAAATGGATTCGGATTGGATTTTAAGCATGTAATCGCGCCAGATGTTCTTAATTTATAAACTTCGAAATGAATATCATCACTTTATGCTGGTCATATGATCACGACGCTTCTTGTATCAGGCGCTGACCGTGAAAGAAAGCTATATATACGCTATGTTGAAGAGTCCGCCGTGACGTCAAGTACTAGTCCGAGTCATTTAGGCTTAACGTCATCCACCATGGCATCTTCTATCTTGCAATTCGGTCAAAGGCACATTGCCAAAGGTGTTAGTCGTGCTGCGAATGCGATTATTGTGGACGGTAAAGGTTCTCGTGTGCAGCTTCATGATGGGAGAACAATGCTCGATTTCACATGTGGAATTGGTGTTACTAGTCTTGGTTCGTTTTTAGTTTTTAATTTTTTAATTTTTGCCGACTCAACTTTCTAGGTCATTGTCATCCGAGAGTGAGCAAGGCTGCAGCTGATCAATGTTCCAAAGTCGTTCATGTCCAGGTAAGAAATCTCGGGTGATAATTCAAATGGTCTTCATGCTATATTCATGAGCACACAGTGCAGTATTGCTTTCCACGATCCGTATCTTAAACTGATCGAGAAGCTACTACCCGTCATGCCCAATCCCTCTTTGGATACATTCTTTTTCTGGAACTCGGGTTCTGAAGCTGTAGAAGCAGCCATCAAATTAGCTCGAACCGCTACGGGAAGGCAGAACATTATATGTATGCAAGGTTGGTAGCTTTCTTATCAACATACAATGCTCTTGTAACTCACGACGACAAAGGTGGCTATCATGGTCGAACTTACGGTGCCATGGCTGTTACGAGGAGCAAGACAGTTTACAGTCAAGGGGTCTTTCCATTAATGGTAGGTAACATAGTGTTTCGGCTTCATAGTAGCTGTACCGATTGGTTGATTAAAATTCATCTATAGCCCGGTGTATTTACCATACCCTTCCCATACTGGCATCAGTTTAGCGCAACGCCATCAGCATCCGAAGAAGAACTGACTCGCAGATCGCTTTGGCAATTAGACCTGGTTCTATCCCAACAAACGCGACCAGATGACACCGCAGCCATAATTATCGAGCCTATTCTAGGGGAAGGCGGCTATGTACCAGCACCTACGGAGTTCTTACAAGGATTACGAAAAGTTTGCGACAGACATGGTATCTTGCTCATCATAGATGAGGTGCAAAGTGGTTTCGGCAGAGCAGGAAAGTACTTTGCGATTGAATACAGCGGTGTTCGACCCGATATTATGGTGATGGCGAAAGGGATAGCAAACGGTTTTCCTTTGAGCGGAATTGTCAGCAGGAAAGAATTGATGGACAAACAAGGCGCAGGATCTATTGGTGGGACATATGCTGGTAATGCCGTTGCATGTGCGGCTGGAGTAGCATGCGCGGACGTAATGCGAGACGAAAACATCCTTGCTAACGTAAATGAAAGGTCCGTTTTTTTTGAGGAAAAAGAAAGATTAGACCATGTGACATAAACTTTAACTTTAGATCCACGGAGCTTTTCAAAGCCCTTAACGAGTTAAAGGCATCCCCAGAAACAGGAAAGTACATTGCGGATGTTCGCGGAAGAGGACTGATGGTCGCAGTCGAGTTCACTTCTCCCGGAAAATCCGAAAACGATCCCAGTGCTAATGCAGGAGACATTCCGGGATTGGCAAGCACGGTTGCGGCGATATGTCAGCAGAAGGGGTTGCTCATCCTAACAACATCTGTTTTCGAAACCGTCCGATTTATCCCGGCCCTGAATATTACCGAAGAGGAATTGGCTGAAGGAGTAAGAATTTTCAAGGAAGCCGTGCTGGAAGCTGTTGAAAAGAAATAGTGACGAGGATTGTGATGTAATTAGTGTGAATGAACTTGATAGAAAGAATATCCAGCCTAGGATATGCTAATATTGATTACATAATGGTGGCATAATTTGTGCCGGCTGCGGATGCAGATTGACCCTGATTGACCCTGGGCTATGCACCACGCCGTCACTAGTCACTTGCTTCTTGTCAGTGCTTCAGAACCTTTGAGAGAGAAGGACGCAATTGGCCATCATCTTATGTTGAAGAACTGAGCGCATTGTCATGTTCTTTTTCACAATTTCACTACACCTCTTGTTGTGTGCGAGCCGTGCTCTTGCATATACTCCGGCTACTCCAACGAATGACACCGACGGAATTGGCCTATACAACCCCTCAGGTCCACCTAGTATACAGCTCACGTACAGATCAGCTGAAGTCTTTAATGATGTCTCGATAATGTTATCAAGTCCCGCTGACAGTTCTGGAATATCGCAGGTAAGTTTCCGAGCCCGTCTCGTTGGCATGGCTGTGCAACACCTTCCTAAAATTATAAACCTTGCGTCGCATAGGGTGCTTTCGTTCAGTTCTCTGAGGAGGGACTTACGAGTAACAGCAGTATGGATAGCTTTCATCGTCTCGGATTTTTCATGAAATTGAATCTTTTGCGTTAGCGTTAACTCCATGGATTGCTGTTATTAGTTGCGACGCAAATGCAACCGATTCTTCGCCAAAGACTGATATATTCACTTTGGCCCAAGAGCGGGGTGCGTCGGGCGCCGTAAGCATCTAGATTTCAAGGCCAAGTACGACAGCTCATTCCCTCTGTCCATACAAAGATACTATATTCTCGAACTTCCCAAGCATGTATGTTCACCCCCGAGTTCGACTTTATGGATGCGGTGTTGGATGTATACACACTACAAAATAATACCGAAACACAGTATGTATTTCGAAAACGCTGAATGTTATTGGTCACTTTTCTGACAGATGCGTTCTCAATTAAAGGCAGATGTTATCGCTGTTTAACCGGCTGAATACGTCCTATATTAATTACAATTCCACCTTACTCGATCAAAGTCGTGGAGCTGTAGAGGCTTCATTAAATAATGCTGGCACTAGCAGCAATTACATAGCCGCAACACTTCGAGCCCCAGATAGCTTCTTTGCCAATGGCACGAACGATAACGGTACAGATACGGCACCGCCTAAACACTCCAGTGGTAATCCCAACACAGGCCTTGCCATGTAAATTCAATTATCTTCTCAACCTGGAAATGAAATTTGACATAAACATAAACTACCAGGATCATTCTTTATGCTATTACCGGATGCGTTTCTGCCCTGTTCATTATAGTCATTTTGAGTGGGGTGAGTAGAGAAAACATGTTCGAAGCATCGTAGCATTTTGATTGGTATTGTAATAGGCTATCAGAGCTATACGACACCCTGAGCGGTACGGTCCTCGGGCACCTGGCGTGAACGGTAGAGGTTTACCTGTTGGCGGTCAGACCCGTACAGGAGGATTAGGCCGTGCTATCTTGGATACCTTCCCCGTTATAAAATTCAATCAAACCCCCCAGCCAGATACACCTATGCCTAGCAAAGACGACTTGGAGCATTCAGCCGTGGAGCTCTCGGCTCGCTCACCTATCGCCGATGATAGTAAGGATGAGAAGACGGCAGAGCAGAGCAATGGTATTGATCGGGAACGCGACAGAAAAGACCCCATATCCCCTTCGTCCAGCTCCTCAATTCGACAGACTGACGTCAAGAAGGACCATACGTCAGATGAATCTGGGCTTCAGCCTAGTGCCATAGGTCACCAAACCTGTCCGATTTGCATAGTAAGAGCCTTAAATTTTCGTGCAATTTACCTGCTTTAACCACTTTTCATTGAACAGGTTGACTTCGAAAAAGGTGATGATATTCGAGTCCTCCCCTGCGAGGGCAAGCACCAATTCCATCAGGCTTGCGTTGACCCATGGTTACTCGAATTATCATCGTCCTGTCCATTGTGTCGAGAAGGCAATCTCATTTCGTATTTTTGTTCCTAATTGCATAGCCTCACGAATGTTCTGTTTTAGATTTCCACGCGTTAGAATCTATGCTTTCCGGAGAGACCCCTCAGGAAGAAGAAAGCAACACTGAACAGACCGGGAGATCACATAGGTTTACCAGATATTTAGGGTTCGCTCGCCGACGTCGAGGTTCCATGCCGCGAGCTGAGCAACCAGGCCAGGGAGAAAGCCCATGTTAGTCGACTTCTTACAGACAAAGATTAGCGTATTGAGCAAATTATTTCATTTTACAGCCTCGTCGTGAAACCTATCATGATACGTTTACCAAAACATTCCCGAGAGATACGATTATGCGATTCACGTAATGGTTGTAAAACGACTTGTTGTATTGTTACAGTAATTATATTCGCGCTTCCCAACTCGCTGATTGGTTTTCGCCTGGTTTCGCTTGTCTTAAGGCCATTGACTAATTTGAGCGCGTCTGCCATCGATGAGACACGGTTACGAGAAAGCACAGCTCTTGACAGCCCTGACCCCTTGTGATAACTTGTGATGTGCCATGACATAACTATCAAGGATCTCGACCTTGACCAGCACTAATGAAATGTGCATTTCCAAACCTTGTGACCGGTCTCGGTCATCCTCCATCACGTCCATCACGTGTATGCGTGATTGAGGTAATTAAGGTCATTCAAAGACACCGACGGATTACCGGTATCAACGACTATTCAATCCGCCACAGAACATAATACTCGGATATTCTATATCATCCACCGAAGATATGACGACGAGTGAACAACATGCAGATGTTCGCAAAAAGCTCGAGAGGAAACTCAGTCTTAGGCCAGAGAAACAAGACTTGGTCGACAGGAACATACTTAAAGGTCTGTTGTCTGGTGACATCCCTTTGTGTTTTATTCATTTAACAATGTGCCCATGTAGGAAGTAACGTTGCGCCAGCCTTGCAAAGTGCACAAGCTGAGCTTGAAAGGTCTCAGCTGGAAGTAAGCCGTGTCTCCTGCAGTGTTTTTCAATTCTGCATGTCTGATGATGTTGTAGGATAAACTTGAGCGCGCGATCCGCGACCGTCCTAAGCCTGAAGTTCTCGTCAAAGAAGGCATTCTTAATGGTGAGTGAATTGTAGATGATCTCGAGTTTCTCATAAACTATGCATGCATCGCTATTACAGAGGACGAAGCGCCCTTGTCGTCCTAATTGTACACTATAAAGAACGTTCGAGGTATTGGAAAAATTAGTGTTACGTGAGAAGTGGTAGGGAGTGTAAGATAGTAATTTTTAATCGTCCGTGAATTTATGCTCTCTTCATTTGAATCAATTTTGAATTGTAATGCGGTTCGACATTTAATTTAACGATCGGATGAATTCGAGTCTCCTGAGTTGCGTCTAACTCGGTCGCGAATTTCCCGAGTGGCTCTGCGGGCTCCGTCTGTCCCCGTCCATCCTCGTTTTCCGAGCCAGTTGACGAAGCGAGGAGTGACGGCAGCGGTTAAACCGATGCGAACTGGAAGGAAGAGTGTTTTATGGACTGTGTAGGCAAGGACGAGCATGGCATATAGTCCCTCTGAACCGGTGGTGGGAGTGTGAGATGGATCTGGGTCTTCTGGGGGTGATCTTCCGATCAAGTCGAATACGAATGCTTTGACCGACGTCGCTGCCTGTGAAACGTATTCCGCGCCGAGAAGATTAATTCCGGCAAATGCGACAGCAAAGTCGAGGGTAGAGAGAACTACGTATACACCTAACGCATACCATCCGTATGTTTTGATGAGCGTTTTGAGACGGCCCGATAGGGTTGTTGGTTTGCTGGCATCGTCTGGCCGTGTTGGTGAAGGTGAAGACAGCAATCGCACATGCACTGGCGACGGAGATCGCGAAAACAGAAAATGTCGACCTCGTGGGTCGTGAGCGATACGCGTTGTGGGCAGTATTGGTCGCGAAATAGCAGACCTGGTGAATAGTCGAAGAACACGAAGCATGGAGAGTTGTCGTCAGTCTTTCGGCAATTACATAATACATATATATTGAGTGTGACATTCTCGGCTGTGTGCTGTGTGCTGTGTGTGACACTACAGCAGGACCCTTCGAAAATAAAAAGGGCCGAGTGGATCCTTCTAAATCGAAATTTTTTTATTTCCCTTTCGTCCCCCCTCCCCCATCACATGCAACAAGGCCCATCCTTCGTCCCAGAGCACCATGTCGGATATCGCTAGCATCCCTTCTCCAGACTCAGTTGTTTACGACACCGACTCCCAACAACTAGCCGACAACAACAACGTCTGTCCGTTCGAGGGTCCGGAGAAGCTACTCGAAATCTGGTTTCTCCCCAGCGCAGGTTCTGCCCCTCCTGCTGATGCCCCGAATGGCAAGACCGGTCTTCGTTCCATAGACAGGTCCGTTTGGGAAGAGGTGCTCGATATTGTCAAGTGTAAAGTTTTGAATGTTATCCAAGGCAATCAAGTCGATGCATATCTCCTCAGGTGGACCTCCCAACTTCTCTGTCCGTGAAAGTATCGGGGCTCACTTGACCTTCGCTTTTCATGCCTTTTTTTCTGATCTAGTGAATCATCTTTGTTTGTGTTTCCGCACAAACTCATACTTAAAACATGTGGAACTACACTCAACCTTTTCGGTCTCCCGAGAATATTGGAGATAGCTTCACTCTACTGCGGTTTCAACACTGTTTATAGGTGCTTTTATTCCCGTAAATCGTTCATGTTTCCAGACCGTCAACAAGGCCCTCACAGAGGGTGGCGCAACGAAGTCGAATATCTCGATAATATCTTTGGTTCTGGTCGAGGCGCCGCATATACCGTCGGAAAAGTCAACGGCGATCACTGGCAGCTCTACCTCACGAATCCAGACGATAGCTGTGACAACTCGTACACTTCTGAGAATGAATCTGTTCACGAAGAGGAGAGGCCTCATGGCCGCGATGATGCGGAAATGGATCAAGATTATACCCTGGAGATTCTCATGACCAAACTATCCTCCGAGGCACGCTCGGCGTTCTATTTTGACTCGGATACTACATTATTAGAAGAAGATGCTGCTTCCCAAGGACGGTCCACATCTGTCAACCTCGGCATAGACGCTTTATTCCCTGCGCATATGACTACCTTAGACTCGTTCGCTTTCATGCCGTGCGGTTACAGCGCCAACGCTCTCGTCCGACCTCGAGAGGATCACGAGGGCTATTACACAATTCATGTCACTCCAGAAGAAGGATGGAGCTTTGCCAGCTTCGAATGCAACGTTCCCGTTTCTCATCAGCCCAGCTCCAAAAGCTGTTTGCCGGATTTACGTACACTAATCCAACGTGTTGTTCAAATTTTCCAGCCGGGAAATTTATCGCTTACATTGTTCATTACATCAAGCAATGACAATGAGTCATTTGACGAACACAGGTTCCTCAATGGGCATGCGAACGGACACGCTAATGGGGTCGTAAATGGAACCAACGGTAAAGCGAATGGTGGTGCCTTCGTACGGACCGTCCAGGCGCCTGTCGATTCCGCCCAAAAGGCATTCAAGGATGCTCTCTTACCTAAAGGATATAAACGAACGGATAAAATTAATTATGAATTCGGGGGTTACGACTTGGCCTTCGCAAGCTTCGAGCTCCGTTGACGGTTCTTCATTAAATATGCTCATTTCTTTTTTTTACGTTTTCTTGAATGATGTACTCAGACGAGTAACATCAAAAGTTTTCCTAGTTGCTGTTTTATGAATGTTACCCTGTCATTTATTTCATCTCGAGTAGAATGTCTGATTAAAAAAAGTTGGCATATTGATGATTACATGTGTATTCCAAAGCAGATGGCATTATCGCCAACCATCGAAGTGAATAAAGAAAATTACACCCAGATCGTTCGAAAAAGAAAAGGAAACAAAAGAAAGGGCAATAATGAAATGAACAGCTAATCAAAAGGGACCGAGATAACTTAGCAAAAAAAGAAAGCACAATATATGTATAATATATGTCCTATGCCACATCGGGTTCACGGAACACGCTGGGTGCGTTTTCAATCAGCCATTCAACTGCCAATGCTTTACCTGCCATATCGGCGAACTCGCGATTGGGATCGCTAGATCGCATCAGTGTTGCTGTGTTTCCCAAAGAAAAAAAAGGCGATAGCTGAATGAGAACATATCTTCTTGCCTGAAGGAGAACACTCACGTCCAAATACGACGCCCAAGTTTCTCGCGTTCATCAAGTTCTCGTCGCAATGTTTTTGAACGCTAGCAAATGATTGTCAGCTTGATTGATCTCATCCCGGGAAGCATAAAAACAAAAATACCGGTATAGATGAAGCATGAGATACCGTAGGGTATGGAAATGCTCGCTAGGTAACTGGTATACTAAGCTAGTAAGGGAGTCAGACCGCATATTGGGATCTCTCAAAATCGCTGCCTGAATAACCGCTTCATGGAGCGCATGAGTTAACAACGGATTTGGTAACTGTCGGAAGTACGACTTGAGAACTGAGGTGACACTTGATATATCGTTGTTGTACGTTTCTGAATTCTGGAGGTCGAAGACGTTGTAGTTCCCTCGCTCAAAAAGTTGTGTGATGGCCTTGGACTGGGAGCTACCACCGTTTTTACGATAAATACCTTCGTAACCCAGGGCTGAATCATGAAAAAAAAGGTGAGTAGCTAAGTTTTCTGGTTGCCATAGTTTTTCAACGTTAGAAGACGTACCGGAAGCCTCAACAGCCAAGATACATTTCTCAACAATGAAAGGAACGTCACGATGCTCATGGGCAGAATCCATTCTGACTTGCTCAATTAATTCACGCCCAAAAACGGTAGGTACTATTTGAACGTGGTTAGTTGTGAATGAAAAAAGAAATTGCGCACGTAAACGTAAAACCGTACTCAATGCGTGTTCAGTTGCGGAAGGATCCGCAGTACAAATAGAAGAGATGTGACCGACACATCGACTGTGGCAAGCAATATTACAGGCTAAATTAATAAAAAAAAGGTTTAGAGTTCACATATCATTTTCAAATGATGAACTTCTGAAAAAAAAAACGCACCGGTACACCTTAATTGGGCACCCCACATCTTATCGCCGCATTGATCACACCTTGATCGAAGCACGGTATAGTGCTGGAAGTTGTGCTTGGTATTATTATTCGTCGTCTCCCTATCAGACATAAGCACATCTGATATAGCCTTCAAATGGTCTCTACTCGTCTTGGCTTTCTTTTTCTTCTCGTTGGGAGTGAATTTCGAAATATCATCTTGAATAGGCGACAAGTGCGGAGTAGGAGACGTGGGCATTTGCGGTGATGTAGGTGTAGAAGCGACAACGACAACGGGTGTGTTATCTTTTGGAGCGGGTGGGTTCAAAGAATCTATCCGAGTTGGTTGAGGCCGTGTTACTCGATCATTCGAGTCTAACTGACGGGCCATCTGGGCATTGAGTTCAACTAGCTCTTCGTTGCGAGCATTTAAAGCCGTTGTCTCCTCTAGACAAATATTTCTCTCTTCTTTTAATTGATTAATCTCTCTAATGAGTCCTTCACGTTGTTGTACGAGGGGCTCTACCTCACGCCTATACTGGGACTTTAGAGTATCAAATCGCTTCGTAAGACCACGTTGTAACGACGTTCCTTCCGCAGGAGTAGCCGAACTAACAAATAAAATGAGTAAAAGTAATGGACAGGTGACGAAAAAGGATTCTTACGTCTTCGCAGAGACCAGTTCTTCAACTTCTAGGACAGTCAAATCGCGTTCCGCCTTGAGTTTGGAAATATGACGTTCAAGACCGTGTAGGTCCTCATTCATGTCTCGTGATATTTGTTCAACTACGTCTCGCTTACGTTCTTCAGCTAGTAGTTCTGTTAATCGAGCCGTCTGACCGGATAACTGTACTTTCAGTCTCTTCACTTCGGCCTCGGCCTCTCGACGAGCTACTACTTCCAAGTCGTACTCCTCTTGGGCAACTGTAAGACCATCAATATACTGCTGGCTCGCTCTCTGTAAAATTGCATCCATTTTGATACTCAATGACACGGATCTGCGTAAAGAATATTAAACTCACGCGGATACCATCAAAGTGCCCTTCCATCTCTTGCAGCTTTTCACGACAAGATCGTATAGTCAGGTCTAGTGTCTCTACAAATTCACGATTAAATTTAAGAACAGTTTCCCCTGATTCAGTTGCGGCATCAAGAGTTTCACGAATGCGTTTCGAAACGAGATGTAACGACTCAGCCTTGACAGGTGTCATCTGTTGAATATCCGAAGCGGAAGCGGGTTGTGTAATTGTAACGACAGGATTTGGATTTGACACAGACCGCGAGGACGGAGTAACAGTGTCCAAAGTGGATGAAGATGCCGCATTCACACTTGCACTCCGCAACCTTGAGCGAATTGGGGAAGACGGTATATTTGCAGGAATTTGACCAGCCGAACCAGGACGAGACTTGCCGGAAGCTTGTCCTGACGTTTGCCCTGCTTTTAAAGAATCACCTGTACTCTTTCTTGTTTCTGGACTAGCTGGTGTTATGTAGTCGTCCAAATCATACGTGAGGTCCGAATCTAGTGTGTCCGGAAGCACAATCGCATCCGGCACAACTCTACGACTTGGGGTGCTGCGTGCCAACGATTCATTCCTTCTCGGCAAAGTTGGAGGGGACGAAATGGTGCTGCCATTCCGAGCGCTAGGCTCTGCAACTGGATATTGTAGTGCGGTTGTGTAAGATGACGATGAAACTCTTTTGACGTCTGAGTTTGGTGTATATGGTGGTGGAGCGACAGCGATCGTGTTAGATGGACCCATATTTAGTAAATCTCCAAAGCTGTCTGAATCAGAAAAGGACATTGGTGGTAAAGCTAGAGGAAGAGTGATTGTGTCGTCCTGAAGTGGTTCGTCGTCAGTAATATCGTCATCTCGGCCATCAGGAGCTACTTCCTGAGGCAAACTGGGTAGATCTCTCATAGGGGTGCCAGCTCGTGTACGGTCTGAAAGTATGGAGTTGCGGTTGCGGTTGCGAAACGAGCCTGCCACGCTGGGACTAGCTCTGCCTGAAAGACTGACATGATCATTTAATGACTGTTGTCGTCCGTTTTCCGAACTACGCCTCCGATGAGCGAATGGGTCGGGTAGGGGTCGAGTGCTAACTGAAGGATACGGAGATGTATGAGAGGTAACGCTATCACCATTTCGGTGGGTTTCGCTTCGTACGTGAGAGGAAGAGGATAAAGAACGGGATAGTTCGGCATGATCTAGATGTCCCTCATTAGGTAGTAGTTCTAAAGGACTGATAACTTCAATTTGGTTAGGACTTTTCGGCCCATTGGAAGGGGATCGCAAGTCCTTCGAATTAAGAAGGACATTGAGAGGTCGAACGCCATCATCAAAAGATCGCCGCCGGGTTTTGTTTTCAGATGGAAGGGGTAAGGTCGCGCCGCTCGTGAGCATATCACGCGAAGAACGGTTTGGAGGGGTAGTGTAGGCTGTCTGCAAACGCTGAGGAGTGTGAGGAGTGTGGGGTACCGGTGGTACCGGTGCTGGAAGTTCTCTTGTTGACTGAACGGGTGGCGTTGGTAATTGCCGAAGATAAGTTTCGCTGAACTGACGAAGTGTAGCAGGCTGAGCAGATATACGTTTAGCCGCACGTGAAACGGCCGTATCGGGAGGAGATGTAGTTATAGGGGGAGCTGGAGGATCCTCTGGTGAGGGTGCCTTTTTACGTGTATTAGAATCTTTGGAAAGAAGGAATGAAGAGGATGAGATGTGGTTTACCTGGTTATCCCTGAAATTTGAGACGGAAGGTTGTTCACGTAAACGATCCCTATCTCGCGCAGACCCTTCCTTGGCTTTGCGCTGCTTCCGACGAGCAACACGTTCGTTGTGACACTCCATACAATAAATGCCTTGCGTTGTTTTTGCGAAGACGAGTTCGCCGATATGACGCCCACAAGTTTTGCAAGCAAAACAAGCAGCATGATAAGACTCGTCGCCAGCCATGATAGCTTCGTGAGAAATGGGCTTCTTGCATACGGCGCAATTATATGAACAATCAGAGCAAACGGGCGAGCCGTCTGAAAGGAGAAGAATGTTGGTGTCCGGAGAAACGCGATTATCGCACTTGGCGCACTTGAAGCTGAAGAAGAATTAGTATAAAAACGGAAGTATAATGGCGATTGACGTACCATTGTACGTGCCAGTATGAATCACTTCATTTTTATGGAATGGGCAAAGAGAGGAAAGGGTAGGGAAAAAATGGCGTTGAGAAGCAGTACGAATGCCGTTGGATTGGTAGTAAATGAACACATACCCAAAGGAGACCACGATTCCATCGCCATCATCTACAGAATCTCCACAGCCGCCACATCGCTTAGGATCGTAATTACTAGTGGGTATATTTGAGTAGGGAATAGAATCCACCGAAGCCATTGACAACCAGCGTCGAGCCCGTAGAGTAAGTCGTCTGTTGTATTAACAGGAACGTGTAAGCGCCCAGAGAGCAGTTTCATAGCAAGGGGGATTGGAGCCCGGAGACGCCCAATTTAATAACGGCTCCGGAATTATTTAAGAAGCATTACGTAAGAAGACAACTGCCTCAATCGCCATCGATCGAAACGGAATCCGGGGACTGCCGATTGACGGTTTATTGATAGCCATTCGCTCGGTAAACAGACAGATTTGGGGTGGGAGTACATCAGTGAGACGTGAACAGATGTGTCTTGATTTGTTACATAACTTGGGGGAAGAGAATATTTCAAACCCTCGAAATAAATGATCCTTTGACACCGCGTCACTCCAGACCAGACCAGAACCTGGAAGCAAGGAACAGAACTCACGGTTCCTGGAATTAGCTCGGATGGAGAAAGTCGACTACAGACTAACATGCATGGCGCAGCTTTACTCATACTAGTTCCATGGACAACGTACTTTGGTTACCTAATCTAGGCCAAATAATTCAAGCACGTGACGAGGGGCAGAAACCATTTAAGCAGCGGGTAAAAGGTAAAGGGGGGGAAGGGGTTCATCGTAGGCGTCGCCTGTCGGAATTATCCAAACAACTCCCTTTGTCTCATGAGGTGTTTGCGAACAGCAAAGAAAAAAAGAGCTCGCGTTAGGTAAGAAGTGCTGAAAAAATGACGTGGTGGACACTCAATTTCTGACGACTTCAGCTGAACTCATTGGCATTCCACCCTTGACATTCTACATTCATCTCCTTCTGCACATGACTCCCACCACCCCGGAAGGTACTACTCGGAGACGCACCACCAGAGGTATGTGTTTTTGATGAAATGACCTCGAGTTCTCGGCTTCAACTCGAAAAGCATGCGATCAATGTAGAAAAACCAAAAGTCGTTGCGAACACCCTCATCAATCAGAGGAGCCTTGCAAGAATTGCGTGTTATCGGGAACAGGTAGCCATTTTTATTATTCAGTCTAGTCTGGTGCTTTGCTCACAGTCGTATGTAGACTGCACGTTTCTGGGTAAGCCCGAGTTTAAAGCAACCTTTAAGCCTATACTCACCTTCTTTTATAGAGCCAAGCCACAAGCGGGGCCCTCCAAAGGGGTATGCGCGAACTTGCTTAGTCAAATCCAAGTAGCTTATCTCCTCACCTTTCATTGTTTTTAGGTATCTCAGCGCCCTTGAGCAGCGACTACATGACGCAGAAGCCTTGCTCGGGGTTATCATCTCTTCTCCCGATCCTCGAGCAACTACAATGATTCAGGATCTCGCGAAAGATTCCCTCGCCGCTGCTATAATTACTCGCGTAACGAATAGCACCTTTGGTCCCATTGGTCGAAATGCACTACAGCATCGTGACAGTAATACCAATACAAGAAGGCGTTCATCCGATTTGCGCAATCAGCAGATGACCGAACAAGAAACCCCGGTCATCGACGGGAATGGTATTTAGACTTTCTTACTAGCCCTGTTTCCATTCGTTTCCAATACTAGCTTAGGGCATTTGGTATTCACTACCCCGAGTCATACATGGCAAGATTATCTCAATCTGCGCTTGTCATTGGAATCTCGAATTCGCAACCAAGATCAACTCAAGCCATTCTCTCAAGACTCCTTAGCGGTACCTCAGCTTTCCCGTGAATTTCTTTTCTTTTGGTACACCCGCATATATTCATCTAACCAACCTTATAGACATCCCTGGGACAAAGTTACCTTCGCTGGATACACCCTTTCATTTTCAGGTTTGTTCTACTACTATTGATTCCTCACATATGAACATGGACACTTGCGGTATGTATGCTCCTTGTATTTCCTAATACCCAAAATTTATTCGAACTGCTCAAGTGGTAATGGCTTCATCTCCAACCAACAATGAGAAGCTGAGCGGAGAACTTGGAGAAAATATTCTCCCTCAGTCTCATAGCGCCGAGACTACCTTTGTCGACATTCCTGCGGACATGGAATGCAGTAAAAATGTCTACAATCGTGATTATTTGACGCGTTCTCTCGGGCTAGAGACAAATTTCTCTTCAATAGTGGATGCTTCTCTGACCACTGGGCAGCCCGCAGTGTCCGGGTCGCCTCTGGAGCTTAACAAGCCCCGAGTTCGTTGGACCAAAGCGGATGAGGTGGACACGGCTTCCTGGACTCGACTGGTGGTGGAAGGAGCCGAGACTGCTCTGTTTGAGAATATGTCTGCAGCAGCAGAGTCGGATATGCAAATGCACGCCGAGTTGGTATGTGAAATCAATGGTTTTTGAGCACTCAGTATTCTGAAGGCGATGAATTCCAGGCAGCACAAAATACCTGTGTTAGCACGCAGGGGTAAATTATTTTTTGCTATGTCAAATAGCTCGAGCTGCGACACTCCTACATTTATTGAGAAATACTAACCCTTTCATTCTGTTATCCCCATTTACTACAGTCCGTACTATAGAAATAGAAAAAATTTCTTTAATTGTATTTTAGCTATGGAACAAAATTGTAGCATTAGTTTTCTGTATATTAGTGGACGGACTCGGATTTACTTTTTCGGTACCTCTGAATCTTGTGCCGCGCTCCATCAAAATTGATTCAATGGGGAATAAAACTCTGCAAATTCGGCGGAGACGGTCCCATTAAGTACCCGGTCTACGGCAAGGAAACGCCAAATTCAAGACGGTGTAAATTTAAATCTAAGGCCACGGCATGAGAGCTGGCGAACTGATCTGGCCCGGGCGCGGGCGATGAGAGAACTTGGCCTTTTACGGTCAGGTGGCCATGGCATATACATTATGCTTTCGCTAAAAACGGTGCATATGACTGAGAAAGGCGGTGCATTCTCGCTACAATTTGCGACACAGCCAATCAAGAGATGCCACCCGAAAGATAAAATTGTAAATGGTTGCCATGTAGTGCCATGAGGTCTGTAGCAGGTATCAGTCAAACAAATTTGGGCTGTATTTTTTTTAACGCAAGCCATTGGCAAAAGCTGATACATAGATTATTAATAATGGATCTAGATTAATTTACAGCTACATAAATGTAAACTCCAAGATATTACAGACAGCGGTCGGTATACAAAAATCAAAATTAACACTTGATGAAAGATCAATATGCGTTGGTATTTAATGCTTTACGGATGTTTTCCATCTCCTTTCTGATTCTACGATATTCGTTGCAAAGCTCCGTTAGTTCTTGAGAGTCCATAAGGTCCGTAGATTCATCGGCACTAACACCATCTGTGTCTAAAGCGAGCGTATCCTCGATCTTGGCCTTTTGTTCGTAAAATTTAGATGTAATACGGAGATATTGTGCGTAATATGTGCCGTATTCGCGGCGAAGGCTCTCTTTGTCAGTAGGCAGCGCTGTCAAAGAGGGTTTGGATACTTTGGAAGGATTGGATTTTGTGGTTGACGTAGCAGTTGTAATCGAGGGTCGAACGGCATTGGCACGTTTCGATGGCGGGGGATCATCGTTTTCTTCAGATGAGGAAAAGGAAGGAGTCGCTCTTCGTTTATGTTTCATTGGAATCGATTTCTCGCCTTTGGGACGTTCGGCGGTTTCTTCTTCATTGGCTCGTTCTCGGATCCGTCTTTCTTTTTCTCTCTCAATTAACCTTCTCTCTCTTTCTCTCTCTTTCTCTCTTTCTCTTTCCCTATCTCTTTCCCTATCTCTTTCCCTGTCTCTTTCCCTATCTCTTTCTCTTTCTCTATCTCTGCCGTCCTCCTTGTCTCTAATCTTCTCCTTTTCTTTGACTTTATCCTTTCCTTTCTCCCGTTCTCTTTCTCGCTCCGGCTCTCGTTCACGAACACGAGCCTTATCCGGCTTCGGTTCTCGATCTTTCATCTGCTTAACATCCAACTCTGGCCTAACAACTTTGCGAGAAGCAGGTAAGCTTGCTGCGGCCTTCGTTCCTGGAGTATCCCGGTTCAGTTTGGGAGACGATAGGCCAGCAATCTCTTTCTCCACGGGAGTGGCTTTTTTCGGGACTACAGGAGCATCGGTTTTCTTCCGAATTTCAACTTTAGAAGTCTCAGGAGGACCAGTAACCCTGCGTTTCTTAGACTCTTTGGTAGGAAGTTCACCTTCTTCTATATCCGAAGTTGGCTCAGCACCTATTTCAGCCATCTTTCTCTTTCGGATAGAACCGTCCGCAACAGCCGAGTGTTTTGAGTGCGACTCTTCTTTGAGAGTACTAGTAGATGCAGCACGTGGTTTGGGTAAAGCGTCATCTTCCAGTTTTCTGGAATGCTTTAAAGAGGGTTGAGGTAAAGAAGTTGTCGGTGTTGGTGTCGGTGTTACTGTTGCCGGTGTCTCGGATTTCAATTTAACCTTAGGCTCTTCATTAGTGGGGGTTGGAGGCAGCTTTCGGGGCTTTAAATCGCCGTCGCTGTCTACTTTGGATTTGGAAGTAGATGGTGTCTTTAGCTTGGGCATACCAGGTTTCGCTGCAACTTTTTTGGGCTTGTTAGCATAAATACCGCCTCCAGTTAGACCAGTAAGAGCTTTAACGGAAGCTAAAGCATTTAAATCCACTCTGGTTGAAAAATGTTCCCACACCGGATTCTGAGGTGATATCCCGGAGCTAATTCGTGCCCTACGTGAAGCTTGGGTACGCTGATCTGGAGTGTAGTCCGGAAATGCAAACGGCCTAACTTCTAACCAGGACTCGGGTTTCAAATCCCACAGCCAGCGAGCAGAATCAGAATTCCGAGGGCCTGGTATTTCCTGTGCAACTTGGTCGAAAACTCTTCTGACTTCGTTCTCGCCATCGGACGATCGAGAAGCGGCCAGAAATTCGGAGATAGCGACTTCCTTGGGACGAGCAACCGCAGCAATGAAATGTATTAGACGAGATCTTAATGTGTTGAAATCCGGCTCTTTGACACCTGATGCCGTGGATGTCGAAGCAGATAGACGGGAATATGGGGAACTAACAGATGTAGATCCAATCTGTCTGGCGGCTGAAACATCGCTTTGCGAGGAGACGGCTCTATGGTTTGGTAGTTTTGCCAACTTTTTACCGTTGGGCGCAGTGATAGGAGCATCTAGTCTCACTATACCACGTCCACTCTTCTTTGTCTGTTCGGCCTCGGTAGCCTTCCGCAGATCAGATGCAGCGTCATTTAGACCACGAGGTATAGTAAGCTTCCCAACAACGGTGGCCGAAAGGAATAAACCAGCAAGTGGCTTCGCGGAAGAAGGAGTCCTTCTACAGATCTCTCGAATGGCAGTCTCCTTGCCCGAGTTGAAGGCGGTTATGATATCCCCAATATACATTTTCTGAAAAGCGAATGAGAAAGAGATAAACTAGACCTTCTAGAGAACTTATTAACCTTCTTATCAAAATCGATTTCAAGTGGGAACTGAGTAGCTGATTGTGAGGCAAGCTTGTTGATCGACGCTTGACGAGTGAACATGGCCTCGACTTGTTTCTGAGTTAGCGTTATGGATAAAGCAATAGTCGCTTTATCGCCGAGCGACGGAATGCCACGAAATGGGATTGCATCTGTGGTTGGTAGAGGCATAGAAATTGAAAGAGACAAAGGTGATGGGGATGACAGCGTGGCGCCGAGAGTTCGGCTGGCTGGCACTGCAATGTAAGGAGCGTGCCATGTACAGGCTTGCAAATCAACAATATCGCTCAGTTTCTTATCTTACTATTGAAGTCCTCGATAAAGAGAAAAATGAAACATGGGTAATAATTATCTTCGAAGGTATTACAGATGCTACAACTAAAACATCATTCTACAAACTTTACGCCGTTATCAAGCCTATTAGTACTGCCAGAAGTTTTCTTTCCTCTTGGTTTTGTGACCGCTTTCTTAGAAGGTCCCGCTTGGTCCGTAGAATCACCAGCGTCTTCTCGAGGTCGTTTTCGAGTAGTCTTCCTCGCGGTAGTGGTTTTCTTCTCTTCAGGTCCTTCCCACCGGTCAAATGATGCACCTTTATTGTTCACCTCTTGAATAAATAACCACATGGTCTTCATTACGCGCTCGTTCGATCGAATATCCTTGTGTGCGCGTCTGACATGCTTCCTCAGATCCAAGATTTGGCTAGCTCTACTTTCCCATGAAGATTCCCGCATCTTGGCAAGTAAAACGCCTGCTCGGACGGATGACATACTGGTCAGAAAGAGAATAGAGAAAATAGACCCAGAAAGAAATGTACCGATCATCACGAATTCCACCGGGGCGACACGTTCTTTTATCTCTGCGAAACCCTGTTGATATTCCTCTGTTGTAGCTGATTTGGTGAGTAAGCTAAGAAGATACTGTATATAGCGAATCTTCAACCCTTACATATATTCACATAGCTTTCCAGAACTCCTTGCACTTGTCTCTCGAATGCTTTACTGGGTACGGGCGCGGAAGTAAACCACTTTTCCAGTTTGCTATTGGTAGGTGTAACAAATTTCGGCAGATGCCACCCTAGTAATAACAACGATGAACTTTTCCTTGCTAAATGCTCTTTGAGAGGCTGACGCACAACAAAAGCACAGCTGCGCCATTCCCAAGAAGTCTCTTCCTGTTTTGCATGAATTCGTTAGTCAATAGCCAGACGAAAAATTTCATAATCGCAACCTCTGGCTACATTCCATCTCAGACTCTGTTGTAAACCGTCCTCAACTGCAACGAACTTCTTTTGTAGTTGGCGAATCCATTCGGTAATCGGAGTAGCATAGGCTTGAAGCCTCTCGGCAGGCGTTAAAGACATGCCTATAAAAGAAATCAGCCAGACAGTTTCCTAGTAGTGAATCATACATGCCTAACTGTACACGTTGAAATAGGCTGCGATAAAAATATGAAAAAAAAAATAAATGACCATAATATCCAGGTAACTTACTCTCGTTCATCACCCTCTGACAAATTTGAGTATTCAACTGTTGCAAAGATGACCTCAATCGCCTCTGAAAAAAAATAAAAAGCTTAAACGACTTACTGCATGTTATCTGCTTACGCTTAAACTTTTTTTGAATACTCTCCGGTAATAAAGAGCGTGTAGTTTGCGAGTGACCTCGGGTGAACCAATAATTTTTCTTTTACATCTAATGAAAATACGTAAAGACCACTATTAAGGTAAACATACTTTTGTTTTTGGATCTCGGTCTTTCATAATGGATCAGTAACAACGGAACAATGGGAAAGGGGAAATGATACTCACAAGGGATCTGTATCGCGGAACGATGTTATCAAAATGAGCAAATCAATTTGTAGTTAATAACGAGATTACCTGCCCTATATCATGGCTAGTTACAAAAGCTTGTCATTCATGAACATAATGTCGCGTACCGTCCATAAATCTGGAGATTGACGTGAGACGTTGTTTGCCATCAACACAAACGCGTACTTCAGATCCGTCATCTTGTATGTTAATTGAGAAAATAACAGGTGGGATATAAAAATTTCGGAAAATGGAATCTATTAGGAAAGATTTTTTCGAGTCCGGCCATACAATGTCTAGCAGTAGAGTAGTCAAACAAATAGAACATTCACATAATATCACTCTAACCTCGTTGATACTCCGCTTGCAAGTCGATTAATCCCTGGTGCATATGACCTAAAATGTGTCAATCACAGCAGATCAACACAAAGTTGTCAAAGAAATTAACAGACTGTGCAAATCTTCTATCGACCATTGTTTTGGACTAGGTGGTTCCAAGGGATAATATATAGTGAAATCATCTTTTCCGGAAGGCGTGTAGTCGTCGTCCTCGTCCGAATGCAATTCGTCTTCGTAATCGCTTGACATTGTGCACCGTTCAATGTGTTCGAGAGGAAGAGTACAAAGGTTGTTTGCTCGCTTATATAATTTCCTTATTACGCGAACCTGCATCGGCCGTGACGCGAATACGACGGCGGCAATCTGAGAGTGGCGCGAAACTCTTACCCCGTCGTCAAAAAAGGCTCGTATGAGAGTTGCCAAACATTCATTGGCTTCTGGATTATTTTCTAATCTTTCGCACTATCGAAACCAGTCTGCTTTCGATAGATATTCTGCCATTCGGAAGTACTTTCTTACTTCTCATCATGTCGCACGATCAACAAGCTCTCTTTCTCCTGCATTCCGAGTGCTGCATGACTACCAAATCCACGACCGTCGTTCTCAACACCAGACACATATAAGAGTTCTGTGTCGTCAATTTAAAATTTCCTCCCGAATCCATTCGGAGTTACCAAAAAAGGATCACAATCCTGCGGAACCTCTTCATAATCCTCATCTCGAAAACTACCCAAAGTTTTTCCGTCGCCTAGCACTCCTCGTTCCACACCTGCATAGACCGACCAAAGACGATCTCCTCAAGGTCACCACTAGTTTCTGGGGACGAATTCGGGTTCGTTTCAAGTGGTTTACGATCAAATCTTTCAGACGATGGAACGCGGACGACATATCTGCCTTTTTCACATGGTTTCTTATGACTCAGACAGTATGGATACTAGTGGGAACGTATGTATAATCTTTCGTTTTGTTTTTTTGAACGTATATTGAGATTCTGTTATAGCACAACTTTCTTTTCCGTCATATTTGCAACCGCTAATAGCTTAAGGCTGCAAGGCATGTGTATATTGCTGAGGTTGTAGACCTAAATCTTATCCCTTTTAGAGTATATTGCCAAGGCCATTAGTAACTACTTAACCGCAGAAACGGGCATCGTCATTGCATTTGAATCAGCCATTGTTCCAAAATGGAAAGACTCCCGTATATCGTTCAAAAATGTTTATATATCTCGAAGGCCAAACGGAAGTACAACGGATGCCTTAACTACACAAGTAAACCCTAATGTCCATAAATCTGCTGCGAGACTAGATGTCGGAAACCATCCCGCGTATCATCACGAAATAGAAGACGAGGAGAGTGCGATATCGATTTTCAATGAGCCATCGGCGGTCAATTATTCCTTGTTTGATTTGGACGTTGATACTATTGATGTGACACTCTCTTTATGGCATTGGCTTGATGGAAAAGGACTCGTTAAAGATGTCATAGTTAAAGGTGTACGCGGTGTTTTGGGTTTGTTTCGTTCTTTGGCGTGTAAAAACCGATCGCCTATCTCATTTTTTTTTAGATCGACGCTCCGTTCAATGGGACCCCTCACTCAATCCGGCAGAATTCCGCCATAAACACCAGCCCGGAGATTTCCAATTAGAGTCTCTGCAGTTGGAGGATGTTCTGATTACTGTTTACCAACCTGCACGCTTTCGACCATATACAGCATCTATCTTCCGTGGAGAATTCAAAAGGTTGCGGAAACAATGGCTGTTCTATGATTTTCTTTCCGCAGAAAACATTGTCGGACAATTCGATAATTGTCTGTTCAGCTTACACAAACCTCAAAGCATCAGCAGAACAACAGAAGAAGATTTAAAGGATGGACAATGGAAGCGGATGGTAGGTTGTTCATTCGTTTACGACCAAGCAAATGACACGACAACGTATTTTAGTCCAGATTCAGGATTGACGGTGTGAATTTGGATCACATACAAGCTATGAGCGTCCCCGATGGTCCTATATCTTGGCTCACTGCTGGAAAACTGGATGCGGTTGTGGATATAAAGTTTCCTTCCGATCCGACTGACGCCGATTTTAACGCATTAATATCAGAGATCGCCACAAACATATCACACGCCGCATCCTCCCAAGTCGCAAGTATAGCCTCCTCTGTCACGGAGCGTATTCCCGGTCAACGAACTCTCGCGAAACCTCCCATAAGTGCACCAGTCGAGGAAAACGAGTTTCTCAAACATCTGGTTATCGATATCGATATACGCTTCCGGGACCTTAAAGCAGCTGTACCCCTTTTCACAAGCGAACTGTCCTACGTCAATAATGCATTGATACGACCCATTGTCGCTTTCATCAAGTGAGTCTATCCGTTCACTGAAAATATGGCGTATTTATTTCACTACAGTGCAAATCGCACTTTGGTTCCTATTCAATGTCACATCCTAAAGGACCTGGATGCTTTTGATGGCTCGTGGACGGTAAGCGAAGCTCTTTCCAATGTCTACCGGATGATTCATTACTTGCCCCAATAGATGTGGGAAAGTATGTCTCATTATTTTATAAATTTTCTATTAACCTGCTCACTACATCCACAGCCGGACTAATGGATGATATTTCATATAAGGTGCCGTTAAAACAAGGTAGTGAACGAGGTCTCAATTAACTCGATTTTTAGACATACAACGCTTTGGCACACCATGTATCCAATGTAAACCTCAATCGACGTTTTAGAAGTGTGGGCCTATGGAGTCTTCAAATGACTGGTAATGCGGCTTTGGCGACTTTAAGGAAAATTGTGGACTCAGGTCGGGTACAGGAATTGTATCAGTCTTTCTGATAAAATATTTGCGAGCTGTATCTAGTCATTTGGCGTGGAATAAACATGCTCATATTTTGAAACTAGCGAAACATATCGTCCCACATAAACTAATAAGCTGACAACTTCTTGGCAGCTAATTGTAAATGCCCACTGTACTCATCGTAAGGGACTTGCGGTAATGCAATCTCAGGCCACAAGTCAGGAGTAAGGAATGAGTAGGTTTTGGTAATCTGCAATTGATTTGTCAAGGTGGAAATCAGCTATACGAAATGACACTTACAGCAGCAAAAGTAGCTTTTAAGAAGTTACCCATAGTTGCAGTGCTACCTTTCGATTGTGTGTAGCAATCTTCTACACCTGCGAGTTGCAGGAGACGTTTTGAGGCAGGGGCAGCGACGATACCGGTACCTCGTGGCGCAGGGATCAACCGACACATGACTGAACCGACTTTACCACTGACTTTGCTCGGAACTGTGTGTGGGCTACCGAGAGCTGCACCCCAGTAACCCCTTCGGACTGGAATAACTGATAGTTTGGCCAAGATAATAGCCCCACGGATAGCGGTTGCAACTTCTTTGGCACATTTTACGCCTAGACCAACGTGTCCGTCGAAATCACCAATGGCAACAAAAGCCTTAAAGCGGGTACGTTGACCGGCACGAGTTTGCTTTTGAACGGGCATAATTTTCATGACCTCGTCTTTGAGTTTGGGTAAGAAGGCATCGATAATTTGGTATTCCTTAATAGCAAAGGAGAACAGATAAATTTCTTCCATGGACTTGATCTTTCCGTCTTTTACGAGACGACCCAATTTAGTTACGGGAGCCCTTAGTTAAAGAGATAATACAAGTTAGTTAATAGAAATTATTGCATAGCAAAGACAAGAGATCACCATTCTTTTTCTTCATCCTTGCGACCTCCCCGACGGGGTCCACGGCGACCACGTCCACGATCACCACCACGGCCGCGTCCAAATCCGCCACGTCCACGTCCTGTATCAGCCATTTCGATGTACTATGAAAGAAAAGAGAAACTGAAAAAAAACCTATTGAATTAGTAAGGATTCCGTGAAGTACATCCAAAAAAGACATTCGGAATCCATCCACCCAACATGTCCAATCATTGTGAAAATTGAAAATGATAACAATATTGTACCCAAAAACCAGTTAGGTTGGAAGAAATTAGACTTACACTTGAGAGAAAGCCTTGACACAAGTTTCGAAACAACGAAACTTTCGGGTTGAAGTGTGTTTCTAAGCTGACAAAGCTTGATTAGGTAATGACGGATGCTGTGTGACGAGATCCGGTTCCGCCGCAACTCTCACTTCACTTCATTCTCGAACCTTCATCGTTATGTCTACCCAAGCTCCCCCTCGCTACCAAGACGCATCCAGTGAACCTCTACTTGGGAGATCTGGACCTAGCTCTGGTATTTATAATCAACCCGATCCGTAAGTCCTAATATTATTTGAACTGGAAATCCCAGTTGACGGGTATTTCAGTGACGATGTGCCAGAAGATTTCAAAGTGTGTAGCAGGTCATATATTGTTACGTTAACTTAAGCAACGTGTCATCTAGTATGGTGTTTCAGTTTCTGAAAGCTCTCCAGAAATCCGCGCTGCCTTCGTGAGAAAGATCTATACTATACTCTGTATGTCGACATTCCTATCTATCTTTCTTTATGCTAAAGCAGCTTCCTAGTCTGCCAGATTGTAAATTCTTCTCTCTGGATACCCTAATTATTGCTTTCTAATAATTTGTTAAGCTCGCCACCACAGTTGTCAGTGGCTTCTTTTCTCAGAATGCGCAGGCCATTTTTTGGGTTCAAACCAAGTACGTAGAGCTCAATGATTTATACACACCTAAAACTCAAACCAAATAGTACCTGGTCCCTCTTAGTATCATTCCTCGGGACGTTGATAAATCTGGGTTTGCTCTTTTGGAAGAGACACAGTCATCCTTACAACTTCGTTTTACTTTCCACATTCACCGTTCTTGAAGCCCTGACCTTGGGCGTTGTTGTCGCGTTCTATGATACTGTGGTAGTTTTGCAGGCTTTGTAGGCAGTTTCTATCTGTCTTTTTTCTTCGCTCACTCATTCGTTTTGCATTAGACTTATTACTCTGGGCATATTCTTGGGCTTGACCCTTTTCACTTTCCAGTCCAAGGTTCGCCATCACTTACATCTTACAAATCCTGTGATAGCTAACAATACCGAAGTGGGATTTCTCTGGAATGGGACCTTTTTTGTTTGGCGGATTGATCGCGCTTGTTATGACGGGAGTTGTCGGAATGTTTTTCCCCTTCTCTAAGACAATGGACCTTATTTATGGCGTCGGAGGCTCCCTGTTATTCAGCGGATATATTGTTTTTGACGTATGTAGTCCCTCAGTTAACTCGTATGATCCACGTTAAGTTTCTTCAAGACATATAACATTAATAACCGCCTCTCGCCTGATGAATTCATAGTCGGCGCTGTCAGTCTTTATCTCGAGTATGTCTTCCATCAACATACGCATATTTATATGCAAGCACTGATTATATTAACTTTCATTTAGCTTTATCAATCTCTGTGAGTTTCGGATTTATTATACCCGCATTTTGATTAACCCGCCTTTTTAGTCTTGAGCATCCTGCGCGTTTTGAACAACGTCCAGGACAATTAAGCAAGGATGGTGATATGTACCTGGTCTAGTTTTTCGGTGTGCTCGTGATAATCAAACGGAGATTATTTTCAAATTATGTCTGCATGTTTTGTTCTAAATACTCTATAAACTTGAATACAATGCTCTTTTCTGTGAACTCTACAGCGCTTCGTTCAGCGGCTCCTTGGGTCATGACTTTTTTGTGCATGTTAACAAATGCTCTCTTCAACCGTTGTAGCTCCGAAAAGGTGATAGCTCGTGCCGGTAATAAGATCTCATACCGACCGGTCGAAAGTGATATGGGTATCTTTCCACCAATCCCAGTCAATGCTGTTTCATCGGAGGCGATTGAGGAAACTACGGCGGCAGCCGTGCTCTCCAGAATTTGTAAAGAGTCCGCCGGTGCTCGAGGGGCCTGAACGACTGTTAATAACACTATTGACAACAACAAGGTCATTAATACTGACCGCACGTGTGCCCACATTCGCGGGCTTTATATCACCACGTATTATGGCAAGCCATAGCTGATCTTTAGGCAGCTCGGGCTCATCCCATGCAACTGTGAATAGCGGTGAATCCCACCGAACCATGGACGACGGTTCCTCGTAACGCATAATGAGACTATCTAATCTGAGTAATAAAATGAGGAAGGCTGTTGGTTGTTTTGCCAGACTTGGTCAATAGACTGACGTATCTGGGGTATATGCGAAGTTTGTATCGCGCTCGTTGTTCCATTCAGCACATTGATTTGGCGTCGCTACGATAAATAACTTTAACGCCGATAAGCACCAATGATTAAATCTGCCGCGAAATAAACGCACGGTACAAACCCTGACACCCGCCTCCTTGGCAGCACAATACAGCTGGTACCGAAATCCCTTTATATAGTTGAGGCTATCCAAGATTACGATCGTCGAAGGATTCATATGCCGTTGTACGGTTGAAAATAAAGCGCCTCTTGCAGGTTTTTCTGAGCGGGTATCTACAAAACAAATACACAAAAAGCTCCTTCGACGAAGTAAAAGAAGGCTCGCGTACCACTATAAACACTGCGAGGTAGATTGAGTGAGTCATCTGATACCACGACGATTTTGAGGCCTAATTGTGAGTTCTCGGGCAATCGAAGCTGTGCTTCAAGATAGTCCGTGAGTTGATGAACGCGCCTTGTTTTTCCTGAACACGGATATCCGGTGACTGTTATTAATGCCATAAAGGAATGAAAGCAAAGCTGGTGAATGACGTGACATAGCGTGACCAAACACAACTTCCATATTCTCGGGCTTTGTTTTCTTTTTGTATTTTATTATGAACATTCTTCGAAGATTTTCACCTTAATGTCATCGCTTCAATGATTTAATGGTGCGCACGGCTGGCGAATGCAGGCTAACAAAGGGAAATAGTATCAAGTATGGCTATGTGTCATCAATCACGTGCAAGACTGTTGTACGCGAGAAGACAATAAGGATGATGGGCGTCTAATCGCACAAGAGGAACAATACGCTGTTATTGTCCGCATTCCAATATTTGTTCAAAAGAATGGTCTTCTCTGTCGTTTCCCAACGCCCCTCATCCGCGTTCTCTTTCTTTTATCACATCTTTCTCTTATCTTCTTTCTCTCTTAAGTACCGTCGCCGGAACGACTAATTCACTGCTCTCTTTATGTCTTCAAGGATCCCAACTCCCCCACCACATTACGAACAACCAAATGCCCCTCAGACTGCATTGAAACCGTATCTCACTCTACCCTATTTAATAAGGTAAGATATGCGTATTCTTTACATTGCTGCCTTACTGAATTTGTCCCTAGCTTGTCATGGCTAGCCTATCCAATTCTCTCTCTGCTCTTCGTAGCCTTTCGTCTTCAACTTTCCCTTGCATCGGCACAAGATGCAATTGTCAACGCCAAAGATGACTTACTATCCAGCTGCCAAGCTGCCCAGCACGCTGCCACCGCTGCAGCCAGTCTACCGAGATTTATGGCGATCAGCACCAACAAACAGGTCGTTGACGCAGTCAATAGCACGATGAACGGCGCTAGAGAAGCCTTAATCCTTTCCCTAACTGTTATGGAAGCCATCATCAACTTTATTGTGGATACCTATCGATCCACTTTTCTTTGTTTTCTTGAATTAGTCATTCAAGGCGGTTTGGCAATCCTAATTGGTGCCGTTCAGGAGGTATGAAACCCATTTTCTTCTCTGCATGATTCCCAAGCTAATGCGCTTTCCAAGCTTCAATCATTCATTCAAAGTACTCTAAACGGAATTCGTACTGGTATTCAGAGTGACGTCGCTACCGCCAATTCGGCAATCTCTACAGCAATTAATGGAATCAACAAAATTTTACCATTCGGTGCAAGCATTAATGTACCACAATTCAGCATCCCCAGTCTCGATGCTTTAAATAACGTCACGCTTCCCACCGACTTTGAAACCACCTTAATAAAGCTTAATTCGTCCCTCCCTTCGCTTAGCGATCTTCGCAGTAGTATCGATAACCTGTAATGTCTCTTTTTACGTCTTATTATATGCCATTACTGACATACATAACATTACAGGATCGATACGCCATTTGAATTGGTTAAGAAGGAAATAAACGAGACATTCTTTGGACTTACTTTTAACGAGTCGATTCTTCCAGTTCCTCAATTGGATTCGTTGTCATTCTGTAGTCAGGTCAACACCGGAGTGATTGACAATCTTGGCCAAGAATTGGTTCACGTCGCGAAAATTGGCGTTATTTTACTCATCGTTTTGGCCCTCTTACTTTTGGCCGGCAATTGTCTTTTGGAGTGGTATAAATGGAGATGTCTTCTTCGCCATCTTGAAAGAACAAGACGCGCGTGGACTACAGATCCGACTGTTTATCACCTTGATAGCAACTCGGATCCCGTACTTCAGATGACTGACCACAATCTCTTAACCTTACACGCCGTCTCAACCCACCCTCTTCTTTCCCGTCTGGCTAATCGTTTGGCGTCCATGCTCCGTCTATCTCAGAAAAACTACACACATCTTCAATTCTTTTTCCACTATGTATTTCATCCTCCCGCTCTTGCTTGCTTTCTCATTGGCTTTTTTGGCCTGCTTTCTGTGGAACTGCAACTTCTGGCCCTCGGACCCGTCCAAGCCAAGTTTTCAAGTCAAGTCGCAAGCACGGTTGCCGATTTCAGCAGTACAATAGCCACTTCCATGAACGCCTCGATGCAGAATCAATCTTCGGCATATGCAAACGAGATCAATGGACATATCCTACTTGTCCAAAGTAGCATCAACGACGGTCTTTTCGGTTGGGTCAACACGACTACCACTACTCTCAATACCACCATCGCCACTTTCTACTCAGACATACAGAATGCTGTTACGACAGTCTTCGGTGGTACTATTCTGGATCAGCCAATACAAGCCTTTGTTCGCTGCCTACTCGGCACGAAAGTTTCCGCTATCGAGGATGCTCTCACTTTCCTTCACAACAATCTTCAAGTCGACTTTCCGACCGTGAACCAATCTGTTCTCGTTCTTTCTCCTGATCAAGTGAACGAGGTAGCGCAACCTATCTCGGAAGCTGCTGTCGGAGGGGGATCGGGAAATAGTGAGGGACTTGTAGGACGCCTGGTTGACACGTACGTGTCTAGCTTGAAAAAAGAACGGATAATGTTCAGCATTTTCCTTGGATTGTGGCTTTTCGTCGTTTTCATGGCATTGTGCATTATCCTATGGCATTCGTATGGGAAGACCTGGGCAGAATCGCGAAAACGTAAACGGTGGGAGAGCGAACAACGTGAACAAGTTGTTCCATTCGTTTACCCTTGGCAACCCAACGAAAGCGAGAAAAGGAACACCGTTTTAGCAAGTCATCAACCTGCGGGAAGCACAGGAAATCTCCCAAGCTTCGGACCATTGAACTCACCCGAACAAGTCAGCTTCTTTACTCGATTGACGAAATCTGCCGGTGCTTTGACCCAAGGAGTACGAGCATTGAAACGGACTCCATCAGATGCAACTTCCACGCAGGAAGAATACCAAACGCAGGACTTGCGGGAACGGTCAAGCAAACTGAGACACAAGTCAATCGGTCGAGAATTGATCGTTACGGACGAAGAAGCGGCATTGAAGAGACAGACGTACGTCCCAAGTCATCAAACGGAGTATTTCCAGGTGGAAGTCCGAGAAGAGAAGGGTCGACACTGGTGGCAGCGCCTCTTGAAACGCCGCAATTCCGAAGATAGTTTCTTAAGTGAAAGTGTGGTGAAAACCGTCGATCCTTCTGCAGCTTTGCCTCAGGCCGGGAGTTCCCCGCGCAGGCTGAATCCTCAGTTGACAATTCAAACCAACATCGGCATACCTGCTTCCCAGCGCCGTAAACTTCCGATCGTAATACAGGGCGAAGAAGAAGAACCGTTGAAAATGACACAGCAGACTTCGTCTGAAGACATGGAGCCGTTAGTAAAACAGCGTCGCTCTCGTTCTTCGGTTACCAAACCTTTGTCTATGATTGGACCGTCAAAACCAGTTGAGAATCCTTCAGTGTTATCCTTTACCCTTAAGGCACCTCAGACCCTAAATTCTAATTTACCAATCCACCACGGGTTCGTGCGACCTATTCCAGCCGAAACTCCCAGTTCCCCTTCGCCTCCTTCATCTCCCTATGACTACGCGACACTGGCACCTTCTGCGACTTCTCACCGCGTTCGAGCAACATCACAAGCAACAGCAGAAAATCCATTCGCAACATGCTTTGATGATGACTGCGATACTAGTATAGGGATTCCATTCCGCCAAGCAAACCCCTTTGCAGATCACCCAGCAGGAACACCGCGTGCGGTGTAAGGTTCAATCGGACATTTCATATCGTTGAATCATATGCATCATATATCAATGTAGCGATAATAATAATGTGCAGTTAAATATATTCTTAATTAATCTCACTTTCAATATGTATTTGCAAGTGCATTCTATCAAGGGAGCTTAATATGACAATATCGAAACAGGTACATAAATGCAGAAGAGACATAGTATGGAAAACATGGGTAACCAATAGTGAAGAGTCGAGGGAGGGCTACACACTCATTTTCATGGGAATCGTAGGATAAGGATTATATCCCTCTATGACGAAGTCGCTTGCCTCGAAGCCGTCTATGTCAGTGATATCCCTTGCCCAACGGAGTTTAGGGAAAGGTCTAGGCTTCCTGCTGAGTTGCGTTTGAAGAGCTTCCAAATGATCCTGGTATACATGCGCGTCGCCGAGTTGCATGATCAGTTCATGTGCATCGGTATCTGTGACTTTTGCAATCATATGTGTTAACAAAGCATAAGACGCTATGTTGAACGGAATTCCGAGTCCTAGGTCGGCAGAGCGTTGGTACATCAGACACGACAATTTCGGCTTCGATGTTGGATCCGTAGGGGGTGGAAGGTGGACATAAAACTGACAGAACATATGACAAGGTGGTAGCGCCATTAAAGAGAGATCTTGAAGAAGGAACGAATAGTCAGATTACATGCAAGATATTGCTAGCAAAACGACAAACCAGCAGGATTCCAAGCACTTAAAATGATCCGTCGGTCGGTTGGGTCTTTCTTGATTTTGTGGATGACTTCTTTCAATTGATCGACACCCTCCCCAGTGTAATCCTTATCGCAGGTGTCATATTTGGCACCAAAATGTCTCCACTGAAATCCGTATATAGGACCAAGATCGCCTTCGCATCTGTGGTTTAATCCACGCTTGTCTAGGAAGTCTCGCGACCCATTCCCGTCCCAAATTTTGACACCCTTATCTGAAAGGAGTTTGCTATCGGTGGAGCCTTTGACGAACCAAAGCAGTTCCTCCACAATTCCACGTAGAAAAACGCGTTTCGTGGTCAATAAAGGCACTATTGCATCTGCCAGCGAAAACCGAAGTGAAGGTGGTGCAAACAGCGAGATGGTGCCCGTTCCGGTACGATCATGACGGTGAGCCCCTTTATCCAAAATATCGCGAATCAAATTCAGATACTGCTCTTCCTCGTGTAATGTTAAGGAGGCGGCCATGGTTTGAGAATGGGAAATCTTAGTTAGCAACAAGTTAGCAATTAAGGGTGTTGTTGACGCGTAGTTTATCCTTGTGGACGTCTATTATGGCTGCTTTCCGCTCTTTGCTTTCAATTCATTCATAAGGTAGAGGACACGTAGATTCGACTATCCTTAAGCGCCCATTACATAAGCTAGGGTTAGCGCTTAAGCGGCGAAATCTGAGAAAAAAATAAAAATTTCTTAACCCTAAATTATATTTTTAGGTACGACGGTGGTGGAATGTAGTAGATAACTCTTCTGATTTGACTAAATCAATGATAATAAGTATGAATATGGTTTAATAAGTGGGGTTTCAATGCAGCTGAAGTTGAACTGAAGTGTAGCTATCACTTACGGGGATTGCTGATGTAATCTTCAAGTTAAGCGAAATTCCATTTATGGTAATTAGCTTACGTAATGTGCGGCGAAATTTCTCGGAGGCAAAAAAACAAAAGTTACCAAAACGCTGAAAAACAGCTTTGGTGATTTTGGGGAAGACCCGGGTAGTAAGTGGACTATAACTTTTCACACAGGCCATTTCCTTGAAAAATAAAACCGTAGAAATGTAGTTCACATTAATTCAAATACATCTATGGTTTAATATTTTTATTTTTTTTGTGTTGTGTTGTGCTGAAACGATTCTGAGTCAAGGGTTTATTTCGGGCGCTAAGGGTAGTCGAATCTACGTGTCCTCTACCTTACAACTATCAACATAATCAGCCTTTTTGCGTTGAATAAAATGCGGAGTCCCTGCTCCATGACAGCTATTCATTATATTTTCTCTTTTTCGCCTTTTGGCTGGCATGGTACTACAGACCAGGATCGCTCTTTTCTTCATACTGCTCTGCGCAAATGCAGTCTTTGGACATGACGGATCTTATCGTTTGAGGGATATCTACGTTGGCGAGGATTTCTTGGAACAGTTCTTTTTTTCTGATTTCAATGATCCAACCCACGGTCGCGTCGTTAGTCTTCCATTGACAAACTTTGAAGGGGCTCTCTGAGTCGTGCTCACGCTAACCGTTGTAGAATTATCTTTCTAAGGATGAAGCCCTGTCTAAAGGACTCGTCTCTTGTAAGAAGGGATTTTACCCTCTAACTTACTGATTAATTCTGGGTTCCACCAATAGACACCGACTCCAAGTTCTTTATGCAAGCTGACCACACTAACGTTGTTCCTCCGGATGCCCGTGGTCGTGATAGTATTCGGATCCAATCCAATGCTTCCCATGAAGAGGCAGTTATCATCTTGGATCTTAACCATATGCCTGCTGGTATGTATACGTTGAATACTTCTGAGAATTCTTATGACTTTACTTGTCAGGTTGTGCCACTTGGCCGGCATTCTGGACGATAAGCAGCACGGGCCCATGGCCCCAAGGAGGTGAAATTGACAGTGAGTTACGAATATGATTTGACTAAAGTTACTTCATAAACTGTCATCCTTTATATTCAGTCATTGAAGGTAGGCATTTTGGAGACCGATAAAAATCCCTCTGAAACAGTCATTAGGTGTCAACCTTAATACACGGAACCTTGCTTCGTTACATACCACGCCGGACTGTACAATGCCAGAAGACCGATTTATGCTTGGGTATTTCCAGTCTTTCCTTCTTATTAGGACACTTGCCTTAACGTTTGCTAGCCGAACTACTTCCACTAACTGTGATACTAATGTCAACTTCAATCAAGGTTGCGGCGTGAATTTCACAGCTGCAACTTACGGTTATCCATTCAATGAACACGATGGTGGTTGGTAGGTCATCTGTTTTGATAATACTCAGCTCCTCTCTCTTATTCGTGTATTTCTCACTCGAAGGTATGTGTTACATCGATCTGACTGGGGTATTCGGATATACTTCTGGTCCCGATACGATTTCACAGTACCTTCGGAAGTTAGTAATCCCAGAGGAAGAATTCGTCCAAGTTTCGAATGGGGATTTCCTGAAGCAGTCTTCCCATTCACTGAAGACTGTAGTCCTGATCATTTCAATGCCCATCAAATTATTTTCGATTTGACCTTCTGTGTGAGTAGCCAACAAGATAATCTCATTTGAGTTTTCTGAATTGGATTAGGGCGACTTTGCTGGAGCGTTATATCCTACGTCTGGTTGTCCCGGAGTATGCGAAGACTGTACGAAATACACTTTCTTTATATACATCAATGACGGCGCTGATACACCTCTAGTCGTGAACAATAATCCTGAAAAGTTTACGGAGGCCTACTGGGAAATAAACTCTTTGCTCGTATACACACCCGACGCCGATTACTGATTAATTCGACAATCAGCTATTCCTACCTCTTACGTTCCTTTCCATTCCATCCATCTCTTCTTTGCAACTTCATGCGGTGAAATAAAGTATATTTACAACGGCTCAATTTACTATTAATTAGATAGCTATAACACCATGTTCTCTGGGTATCCAATCAATTATATACTTTCCAGGGTATTTTCTATTCAGGTGACAGTCTGTTAACATCAAGAGAGTCAAGCTCTGATCTCTTTACACGAACACGACTTCCGACTGGCTTATGCTCGATTGACGTAGTAATCGATTTATACGCGGCCAGCTCATTTTGTAAAGATGCTGTAGCCGTCGCAAGGACCTCTCGTTCCCGAGTAGATTGAAGAAGTTCCTTGAGGAATTGATTCAGCGAAATGGATGCATAAACTACAGAAACTCATACATGTTTTGTTTCTGCCAATTCCGTACGGATCCTGTCTACGTAGTGTATCTTTTGTTGAGGATTCTTATGACTTAAGACCTATAATCTAATTAGCTCTTAACAACGGACTATATATATTGTGCAAACCTCTGCGTTGAATCGTGATAAATGTTCCGCTTCAGCCTCTGCTAGTTCGTTCCTCTGTATCAAGGCAATAACTTCTGATAACAGGTCGGCATGGGCTTCTTTATACCGCATCGCGTCTTCCAAAGCATCAGATAGACTGTAAACGTTCAAATTTCGAATATTTTAAGAACCAACGTTTAGTTACTTACCGTACAACTTCCTTTTCAAGGAGAGATTCGTTCCTGTGACTTTGAGATACGAGTTGGGTTAACCGCTGGATATTTTGTGTATCCTTTTTCAAACTTGTTTCCAGTGATGCCATTTGTGCTTGCTGTTCCGTCACTCGTGAACTAAGGGACGTGCACTTGGTTTGGCTCTCCGTTGCCTGATCCATCGCGAGAGATAATTCTTCAGATATTCGACCATTATCCGCCTTTACCTCGGCCAGATCTTGCACCAGGCGGCCCTGTTGTAGAAGCACATGATGCTGTAGCTCGGAAAGCTTTGAGGCTTCAATATCAGATATGATATATGAATCGAGGATGTTGTCGTTGTGTGCTTGGCAAAGCTCCCTTAGACGAAGTAAGTTGTCTATTTCAGCCTGGCTCAGGTTGTTTTTCTCTCGTAGGTCCGCAATTTCGATCTCGTTTATATCAATCATCAATGCCAAAGCGCGCAACTCGTCCAGATCACCAAACGGATTGAAGGCCAACCTCTCAGATTCCAAATCTTCCACGAGAGCTTTCAAGACGAGTTTTTCTTCTAACGATTGTCTGCAGAGATCAGATACATGTTCAATAACTGTGTCACGATCCGCTAAACGACGTTCCAGGCGAAAAATTCGGAATTGGGCAGCTAAATAGGCTTCCTTGAGTTGGTCGTGCTCGCTCAACGAGGTGGAGTTTTTCCTCAGGTCACTATAGGCTTCCGTAATGCGCAAAACCAGATCCCGAATATTAGATAATTCTTCGTGGGTCAGTTGCAAACAAGGGTGGAATAGCGCGGCAAGCCGCGCACGTGTTAAAGGTTATATCCGAGTACTTGTATTCAAAGCAAAACTTCATTATATACTACATTGGATGTTTTTGTACTATTTTCATTCAATAAAACCTTGACTCTCTCTGAATTTGTTGCCCTTGAAAAAGCAACATATAACTGTCCATGTGAAAATACCGAATATCTCAAATCAACTCCAACTGTTCCAAGAGACTGTCCTTGAGACTTATTGATAGTCATTGCAAAGGCTAATCGCACTGGGAATTGTCGCCGACAAAGAACAAAAGGTAATTGAGTACCTGATGTCAGAGTGATTCGTGGGATAAAAGCAAGATTCCCAGCTCCAGGCCCGGTTAAGATCCTGACTTGTAAAATCTTGTGACGCATCTGAAGTAAGCGCAATCTGGTACCATTGCACAAACCCTGGCCAGGATCTAAATTTCGCAAGAGCATCAAAGGAACTCCAACCTTCAGCTCAAGCTTGCCTAAGGGTAAACCTCCAATGGAGATGGAAGTGAGATAGTCTGTGGGGTAGGGAATGTCTCCATCTTGGTTTCCAGAGTCATCACGTACGCTATCAGCACTGTTATACACCTTGGCCTCTCCTGGATAGTTTGTCAAAATAGATGCATTGATATCATCTACTTCAGAGTTTCTGGGACAGAGAATAGCGCGCTCCAGATAAAATTGATCCTGACGATTGATAAAATCAGGATAAATTTCCGAAATCAAATTCTGAGTCTCAGGGCCAGTTCGCATACGTTCGGGAACAGTAAGCATACCATCTGGAGGTAAATCTCTAGCATGACCAACATCAAGGAGCCATTGAGCGAAATGGGCAGAATTTGGATCCTGTGCTTCAATACGCATATTCTCTCTAAGATGCAAGACAGTGGTACGCTGCCAGAGTACAGATTGTTGAATGCAGGCATTAATGATCATGTGTTTGGAACCTTTTTCGACAACTGGGAGAGTCTGCTGGAAATCACCACCCCATGCAACAGTAATTCCTCCAAAAGGCTTATTAGGCTGATCACAAAAGTCGCGTAAAGTTCGATCAACACATTCCACCACATGACGATGCTGCATAGGAACTTCATCCCAGATAATGAGATCAGCTTTGGCTATCATCTTGGCCTTGTCATCTGATTTTCTTGGAGAACAAACAGAACCCTCAGAGATTTCAAGGGGAATTCCAAACATGTTATGAGCTGTTCGACCACCGGTGAGGATGAGGGATGCAATACCTGAAGAAGCGACACACAGGACAATAAGATTTCTGGCTCGTAAAGAAGCAGCAAGAGTATTCCAGACAAAGGACTTTCCAGTACCTCCTGGACCATTGAGGAAGAATAGCTTTCCCTGCTTTTGGATAACAGATTCCTCAATTGCATCAAAGGCAGCACGCTGCTCCAGGTTTAAAAGTGGAAGGTTCCACTCAATGATCACAGTCTGCTCCTGGACATCATACATCTGTTCAGCAATAAATCGATTTGGATGAAGAATGGGATCCCAATCGAAAGCAGGAAGCGGCATCGCTGGGAAATCATTCAAGCGCCGATTGGAGCGTGATAGGATTTGGTTGAGTTTGTAAAGTCCCAAGTCATAAATCTGATCCTCGGTAGGATCTGGCTGATGGTAGTGATGAACCAAGGCATACCGAAGATCATCGCAGATAAATGCTTTGAATTCGTTCCATAACTCATGCGGCATAGTGGGTTGACAGAAGAGTAATATGGTCGCAAAGAGATAGCGAAGCTCCGTACCGGTACGAATATTTGAAGCCTCCCGGAGACATGCACGCCACTCGGAATCATCCTGAATCAGACCACGGGCAAGGCAGGCAGCTTGAAAAGTAGGATGAACAACACCATCAAAAGTGCGAAGTGACTCATAGGAAGTTGCACCACGAACAACCGTGAGGAGAAGTCGAAGATAATATCTCTCGCCAGCCATAGGACTGACCCAGTGAATACGTCCAATGCATTCATGTCTCTGTCTGATAGTCCATTTATGCTTATTTTCATTCCAGACATAAGATTCGGGAATCTGGATATAAAGATACTGGCGAGCATGTTCATCAACCTCATTGAGAGTGAAGTAACCCATAAGCATTGTCGTCTTAGTGATAGCTCTGTCCCTGATATCGATAACATCATCATTTTCATCAAAGATTACTGTTTGTTCTTGATCCAAATGGACAGGCAGAGGGATGACAGCTGGATTCATCCCATGAACATCAAATTCCATTATACGCCAAATGGCCTCATGAGCGCTAACATAACGTGCATTTGAATATTGTTCAATCTCATCGATAGACCGACCAAACTGCATGGTAATGCGATCATGACCCTTGTAAAAATACTTGTGCATATACTTGATGGATTTGACATTGAAAGTCAACTCCACATTGATATGACACTCAAAAAGGAGCAATAGAAGCCAGCAATAGGGAACGACATAGCCATTATGGAGAACATGATTGCGATGTTGATGGGTACGACCATTGTCAGGACGTGCATACTGGGGATATCCCTCCTCATTCACACTCGTAGTATCACGAAATGGCTTAGGAAAGTGCTTGCTACATTTTCCGTTAACCATGCAAGGAGCGTTGGGATTAGCGGCACCGCAAGGACCATGCATCATATATTTGGTGACCAAAGCATGAAGTCTGGGATGGGTCTGAGGATCAGGAATTTGAGCAGAAATGAGAGAATCGACATCTTGTGGAGTATGGAATTTATAATCTCTTTCTAACCATAACATCAAATGCATATGAGGGAGACCACGCTTTTGAAATTCAATGACGTAGACATAGGCAGCAACTTTTCCAAAAATATGCTGTTTAGTGATGAGATGGAGAAGGGCCTTCATCTTCATCAAGAAGACACGATTGACCAAATCAGGTCTATCAGCATAAGTCTGACCCGGCTCCAAATTATTGACAATCTCAGGCCATTGAGCGTTTGCTGTCATAGTGAGGAAAATATCACCCGAACCCCTTGTCCTGACAATTGCAAATGAATTCTGAAGTTTCATACGCATATAACGTGAGCTACCGGTGTGTGATGCTGGAAGGATGAATTTTTTGCCAAGGTTAGCGGCCACTAAATTGCCATCGTCAGCGAAATAAGTCTCCTCAATTGTTTTATAGAGATCAGCGCGAAGCTGTTTCTGATTTCTCCTGAGATACTCAAGACGTTGCTCCTCTGCAGCTGCCCATCCATCCACAATAAACTGCATGAACAGTTTACCTGCAAGAAATAATTTGCGAGTTGCGAGCGGACGGGGATGTAAATGATAAGCCAAGTATTTGACCATTGTCGCAGTCTTTTCTCCAGCCTCTGTTTGATATCTGATCCGAGGATGCCACCCAAGCTCACCGCCAGGGAAGAGAAGAACATAATGAAGAGGGAAATAGAGAGCATTAAGAGATGTGATGGTAAAAGATTGTCCATTAGTTCTCTGAATGGTCACTTCGCGTGGTCGGGTCATGGCCACATTATCAGGAACTAAAGCTGCAATTTCATCCCCCGTAGGCAAATTATTTGTGCGTTGATCGGTAGTAGGATCATAGGATATGAAAATTTCGAACCTGTTGTTATTTTGGCCTGCATCACGTAAACGTTGCATCGCATTCTTGTATTGTTGGACATAAGGATTGTGTTCCATCATATCCTGCAGAATATGTAGAGTGGCAGCATCAAGAACCACAGCACCATTCCGATCACGATTACGGTCCATCCTGACTCGATGAGCATCCACAGAATCATAGATATAAAGTTGAGCATACACCGCCTGCTCAAGATTCTCCGCCAATAAAGGGTGATGACGGTGATATAAACTCCCTTGTAAATTGAGTGCGTATGGACCACCACCCTGAAGAAGGGACTGATCCCAGGTAGCTTGTAAAGATGTAAATGCCAGAGCAGAGTTGTACCGGCGAATGTTTGTCCTGAATGAGACAGCCTGAGGTGTTTGATCTGTAAGCAAAGACTGCAAAGGAGGTGGTGGTGGTAGAAAATCAGTAAGTTGAAGTTTGCCTTCCATACAGCACATGCCAAAAAGGAGATTATTTCGGGTTGATTTGCCCAGACACTCCATATACCAATGCAATGCCTGACAGCCACCACATATAATATTCATAGGACCACAATCGAACCTGGGAACATTATCCTGAACATTTCCACGTGCAGCCAAATTATGAAGTTTGAACTGATCGCAAGTGAAATTTCCAGGTTGTGGTGGTGGAATAGGGCGAACAGGCAGGCGTAAAGGAGCATGTGGAGGTGGAGGAGCAGGAGGAAGTGGAGGAGCAGGAGGAAGTGGAGGAGCAGGAGGAAGTGGAGGAGCAGGAGGAAGTGGAGGAGCAGGGGGAGGTTCAAGAGCACGAACGGGAGCAGGGGCGCGAGCAGGAGCAGGGACAGGAGGGATAGGAGGTGCAGGAGGTGCAGGAGGTGCAGGAGGCACAGGAGGCACAGGGAGAACAGGGGCAGGAGGTGGAGATGGAGGGTTAGGAGCAAGGGCGCGCATGGGAGCAGGAGCAGGAGGTGGAGGGAGAGGAGGACGCCCACGTCCACGTCCACGACTGGGCCCAGCAGTAGCATTTATATCAGGAGCTGGAGGCATTCTAATCCCTCTTCCTCTTCCCCGTGTTGCATTCATAACCAACATTGAGGCATCAGCTGCTGCACGTAACTGTGCTACTCCAGCAGATCCAACAACAGGTGCTGGAGCAGGAGGAATAGCTGGTAGCAGTTGAGCCCGTATCTGTGCAACCATCGTACGTGGTGTCAGATCTTGGAAAGGATCTGCATCGGGAATTTGTGATTGAGGGGCGGAAGGCAATTGAGGGAAAAGAGGTGGTAAAGGAGGCTGAGGGTTCTGAGCATTTGCAGCACGCTCACGTCTCTCAGTAGCAGGGGTCATGATACGGCTTGCACGCTCAGCAGCACGCTCGTGCGTCCGATTACGCTCAGGTGTCGTAGGCGGATCCCTAAGCCAAAATGAATATTTTATTGAAAGAATAAATAAACAAACATACATTTATCAGAAACAGAATATTCTGAAAGGAGATGGCAAGAGAACAGCAATATGATGATAAGCTATAAAGAAGAGTTGAAAATTGAATTTTTTTAGAAAAAATAAAAATAATTTACTTACAGAAGGAACAAAAAATATTTCTGTGAAAAAGAAATACCAAATAGGAGCCAAAGAAAATCCAGAACCACAGGAAACCACAGGAAGCCAAGACCAAAAGGAAATCCAGGAAGATGCTTAGATGGAGCCCAGCCAAGCCCCCACCGAGTACTATCGCAAGCAGCTCCACCAGGGAATTCGCCGCAGACAGTGCTGAGATATAAACACCTATATATGACTCGAGGCTAAATCTGACAGTCAAGACTATCAAGAAACAGTCCGAGTTAGGCTACTCGCACCGCAGTGTGAGAGAGGTACTTGGCAGCAGCGAACTAAGGCTGCGCAGGCGCACTTCACACACTATAGGCTTGATCTACCTGGGTCACTCTTATCAAACACTCGGCAAGCGTCCAAAAGGCTAAGCAGAAAAACACAGAGAAAAAAGTCAGGAAGGAAGAGGGGGGGATCAAAAAATAGAGAGGTCGAAAGCCAGGACGGAAAGAGAGAGCCAGAAAGGGGGAAAAAGCCAGGAAGGAGCTATGAAAATAAAGAGAATTTGTTAAGGAATATATTATTTATTATGAAAAGGATAATTACACACTCTAAACAGAAAGATGTAGGTTGTAAATGGGAAGGAAAGCTAACAAATGGTGGGGGGGAGAAGGGAAGGGGATGGGCCGAAAAACCTGCATAGTCTGCCAGCAGTCTGCCAGCCCTCTGCCAGCTCACTACTTCGTGCTGAAGGCATGTTGCTTACATCAGCGCTTCACACACCGGTGGCTCGGCTTCGCCTCGCATTGGGCCAGAGCTCGGCTGCGCCTCGCGCCAAGAATTACGTAATTAATTTGTCAGCCTTCTACTTAGTCATCGTTGCCTTTTCATTAGTATTGATCAGATCGAAGTTGTTCTTCGTTCCTCGTTACTGATTCGAGCTTCTGCTGCGAGGCTTTTAGTTGTTCTTCAGTCGCTCGGAGTTGGGATATAACCGATTCCTGTGATGTGTTATGTTGTTTGGCTTGAACGGATGCCTTCTTGACCTCGTTTTCTAACTTTGTCGTCAGGCTGTGCAGGTCGACTTTGTGTTTGGCTTCCAATTGACGTATGGTCTTCTTCAGCTGGTCAATCTCTTGGTGGTTTGAGCGGTATCTGGTTTTCTCCTGGTCGACGGCCTCGAGTTTAGATTTCAAAGACTTGATCTCCGTCTTATCGTGGTTCGTCACCTTCATCATGTCCTTTAGTTTGCGCTCTGCCGCATCCAATTGCTTTTGTAGCTCTACGGAACTGCCAGCATAATTCGAGAATTCCTTTCGACACCGACATGTCTCTCGTTCTGCAGTATGCTAAAAGAAATGAGGTGAGCAAGGTAAGTTCGGTAATCCATAGTAGTCAAACTTAACATGTCTTATCTCCTTCTCCTCAGATTCGTATTCAGGCATTGCCACGCGAGTATTCTTGCGAGCCTTGCATGTGGTTTAGCGCTTTAATCATTCGTAAGGAGGAAAGACGGTTGCTGGCATAAATACATACTGCGGGAGTTCTTGCCAATGAGCCGTCAACTTCCGCTCGCAATGCAGCATTAATTTCCGTCAGAGAGGCTAGCTGCCGATCTTGCTCAGCTAATTTGTCTTCGTATTTGCGCAGCGTCTTCTTGTGTTCGTCCAATATGTCCTGATTCCTTGTTTTTAATATCCCTATCTACACTTGGATAAGTTATAGATCTTCGAACAATGTTGATCGTTACCTGTTCCAGCAGGTATGAAGTCGTATTTGAAGTCCCAGAAATTTCGGGTGCACCCGAACAAGTCGAGACAGGTCCCAGATTCTCTTCAGTAGAACTCTCCATGAATTTGAAGGAATGTGTTCATTAGCTTAAACTCTTACTATTTCTTTCCTTTGCAATCCTTTCCATCTTGATTTGTCTCGGCCAAAAGAACGACTTGAGAGGACCACGACGTTTACAAGTTGGGGAAAGACTTTAAAGATTGAACAAGTCCTAGTCGCGACGCGATCGGCGTGTCCACTGCCGGTATTGCCGAAAACCACCACGTGATCAAATAATGTTGATTTAGAGTCACGTGGACCACGCGTCAAGTCACATGTGACTTCCGCTGTGTCTACACTTGCACTTATCTACCAGAAATTATCTATTGAATTTATGATATTGACATTACATGGCTCCTCAATGTCACCTTTTTGGTATGCTTTTATGTGTTGTTCCACCGAGAAGGCATAGCTGCTAGATTCCCAATGAGGATCAAGTAAAAATACCCTAATTGGTATTTGTTGATCGTGAAATGACTTCGGAGTCGTTACTTGGACCATTTGAGCCGAACTCTTCCCATTGCTGAGAATCATCCTTTTCAACGGTTGCTGTTGAGGGGGAGAGATTTTCTTTATGGTCAATCAACTTTTGAAGGTCGGGATCCATCCTATATCCACATTCCATCATCTCGTCGTGAGCAATTTTCCATCGCTGATCGTCAAAATAAAGGCATTTCCGAATGATAGCCGCGTAAACATTGCGTGGAGGCTTATGACCCAGCATCTTCATTTCCTCAAGGTAAAAGAAGGCTTCTTCATAGGGTTTGCCGGTGAGACAGAGGAGAATCATGCGCTCGAATGTTTTGGCGTTGGGTGCTAACCCGAATTCCCGCATATCAGATAAGATCTTCTCTCCCAGATCCCTGTGTCTAAAATTGATGCATCCGCTGAGCAGTATATTGAAGGTCTCAATGGTCGGCTTGGCTGCGAAATTGGGAATAGCTTTATAGATGCCGATGGACCGCTGCAGGTCTTTCGCAAGAATAGTGGCTAAGAGAACGACGTTGATCGAATGGATATCAACCGTTTTCCCGTCTTCGTGTACTTTTTCCAGTAGTGACCACGCCTCGTCTATCCTGTCGATGTCAGAACCTATGCAGTTGACCAGCGGCTCCAGAGTCTCTTGTTTAAAGTCAATACGAAGAGAACGCAACATGTCTATGACCTCAAATGCCTCGCGGAACATCTTGTGGTGACAATAGGCTTCAAGAACTGGTGCAAGGTGGTATTCCTGTATCGGCACCTGCATTCGCTGCAAGGCTTTTAAAGCATCGACAGCTAACTCTACAAGTCCATGCCGTCCTGCAGTGTTCAGAATTTCAATACATTGCCCTTCGTCGGGAGTAATTTGGAATTCTTTTATTTGGTTCCACGCAGCCAGCGTGCCTTCTTCCTACACAAAGAAATGTTAATATGCCTGATTTTGAAAACAAAACTTCCATCAACGCACAAAATGTACAGCTGTCGAAGCCGAAAGAATATTCATCCAATCTGAGGCTTGTAATGAACGTGGTACTGTTGATTCGAAAACATAGGCAATTTCGAGAGCAAGCCGGGGATGTCCTAAACTGGCAGCAAGGTCTATGATTATCTGGACAGTTTTGAGATTAAGGGGAACTCCACGATAAGTCATGTCAGCAAAGGCATGCATACACATCTCAAGGTTATGAGAATTGGCATAGTGTCGCATTATATAGTAATAGGTATCCATATTCGGAGAAATCCCGACACGTTGTATAGCGTCCAGAAGGCCATCGACACTGAAGTTCTCGTTAAAAAGTTGAGCCTACGATATACACGTTGACCATTAGCATTAGACAAGAAAGTGTACAATTGACTGGCTACTCACAGAAAGTACGATGTTAAAGAGCTCTACGTCTGGAGAAAGGCCAATACTTCGCATATCTTCTAAAAGGGATATAGTCTCTTCTCCCAAGTACCTATTTGCACAGGTTTTTATCAAATCTTTATAGAACGTGATATCTGGTCGAGTCCCAGACTCCTTCATCTTTTTGCAAATTTCGAAAGCACGAACAACATCGCCGAGCCGGACACAGCGAGAAAGCTCCACTCGCAACTGTCCAGTAGAACTTTGTGCCAATAGGGGAGGCCTTTTGTACGTCGAAGGGGGCGTTGCATATAGCTTCGATGAGGACTGCCTAGGCAAGGTGGATTGCCGCGGAGAAGGCGGGTCAATGGCAGCCGAGGTGGATAGAGCACGGTCAAGTCCTTGTAATTCAACAGTTGTTCGATAGTAAAATTCCAAACGTGTTTAAAGACGTACTAGGGCAACATTTCCAAGGATATAACGGCCGCGCACACTGGGCAAGACGGAAGGACATGAAAGATGTTGCTTACATAATTCCACATATAACCGTTCGCGAATTGCCACCACAATGAGCGGACAACAGGCGAAGGTTCACGACGTTACTGCACGGAAGACATGGGATCGAGAAGGCTCGCACAATTTTCATAACCCTCCCTGTACAGATTGATCAAACGTTCTCTAGAATATGCCGCTAGGGCGAAGGCTAAGGATGAAGAAGAACGTGAAATTATGCAGAAGAAAGACGAAATGATACGTCAAGGTGAGGCCTCACAATCAATTCAATCAATATATGTATGATTTACTCCCCACTTAGGCAAAAAGCCCCGTGCTCGTGTAAAGGAGGAGCTCCCGAAACCTACAGAGCTTATGAAGCAACGGGACAACGATCTAGAATTAGACAAGAACTTGGGGAAGACAATGATTGTTCAGAATCCTGGTGCTAGAGGACCTGGTCAACCGGGGTTCTATTGTGAGCTTTGTAGCCGGAATCACAAAGATACTGCCGGATACCTAGATCACTTAAACAGTCGTGCGCGTACGTTTAATTTTCAAAATTCAGATAGATGGCTTGTAAAACAATTCTGCATAGACTTACGCCGCCTGGGGCAGTCAACGAAAATAGAACGATCCACAGTCGAACAAGTCCGGGCTCGCATTGCGCTCTTACGCGAGCAGACTAAGGTTGCTTCACAGTCCAAAGCCTTTGACTTTGATATGCGACTGAAGGAGATTCAAGCCAAAGAGGACCAAATCCGCCTGGAAAAGAAGATGGCCAAAAAGACCGCGAGAGACGCCGCACGCATGGAAATTGTCAAGGATACCATAGTTCAAGCCGAAGACAATGAAATGGCCAACTTAATGGGTTTTTCAGGATTCGGCTCGTCAAAGAAGTAGCATGCGATATTTGTGTAAAAAGGATATGATGTAAGATTACATTCACCAAGATATATACTTATCCTAATTACCCAGCTAAGCTAACAGCGCACCATGAGATATGTATACAGGGCTATAACAGGACATTTCAGGTAATGAAAAAGCAGGCACACACACGGCGATCATGAAGCAAGTCTAATTAGCGTTGTCTCTGCAGTTTTGCCAGCTGTCATCCAGTTTGTCTAACATACCCTGGACTTCGCATACGACTCCCTTCCGCTGTGATCGCGCCTCCTCCCACGTTCCTTCAGGTGTAAGAGCGTCTAGACGCAACAAACATTGCAGAAGAAGCTCTCCTAAGCGCATGTGTTCTTTTTTCAACTCTGCAAGGGGGGCAGGTGACGATTTGGTGCGAACGGAAAACTGATCTAACAAAGGGACGAGCGATCGAATCCTGTGAACTTCATCCTGAATCTTCTGGATAAAGTCTGACTCGGCTGACTTTAATGAAGACGCCTTGGGTGTTGAGGATGGCGCGTCTTTGGTAGGCGGCCGGTCTGCTGAACCGACCATATGAATGGTAGATCCTTCTTTAATACCATACACGGAGACTAGTTCGGAAGATGTTAATATGGTAAATAGTAATGAAAGAAACTGAAATACTTACTTGGACAAGCGTCATCTTTCATTATTGCACCTCCGTAAATGAGTTTGATGTGCTCGATTGGTATTTGAGAGTATTCCGCAAGTGATTGTCGGATTGCACCGAGTCTAGGGTCGGGTGAAGGGAGAGCAACATGTAGCCTGTCGAAGGCACATATTCAGCCAAGAGCCTTGGAAAGATTTTGAAACTGTTCTGAACCTTTCTTTACCCCATTTTACATGGATACTCATAATATTACGAATTTTTTATGTTGTAAAATTCGTCTATCTCTGGCGAAGAAAAGGCTTTGCGTGGAGTGGGGAAAGACAAGAACGACTGAAAGTTTTGGAAGTATTTTACCATTTCACCATAACATAATCGGCACGCGTTCCACTCACCGTTGCACCACCGACACAGCCCAAAAGCAGACGTGACGGTCACAAACTTATTAACAGTCACAGCGCTATGTGTAAGCCGGTTGGCTTCTCCTTCTCCTCCTCCTTCTCAACGTCATGGAGCAACCAGCCTCACCCACAACGTCGACGGCGACCGAGTCAGCATCCTCGCTTTTACCTTCCTTACAGTCCTCGAAGCCGTCGACACCGTTTTCTCGTCCCGCTAGTCGCGGTGTGGGTGCTTTGGCTCGAAGCTCTATCCTCACCCCGGGCTCCGGAAATGTAACTCGTATACCTCCCACTCTTCAGGCCAGAATGGCTGCAGTGCGTATACATTTCACAATTTACTAGACCACGTTTTTTACGTTTTATTCAGATTGCGGCACGTAATGCTAAATCACCAACATCTTCGCCGGTGGATCAAGTCGCTGGCGCATTGAAACAAACAAGACTCGATTCTCCTCCTATCCGTCGTCCTCCGCCTCCTCCAGCTCTGGCTGCCAAACGAAAACCATTTGGTTTGACACTCGCTGATCTAGGCAGCGCTGGGGATAACGTCGCTGCGGCTGGTTTGGGTGCTGGACGACCCATGAGATTGGAGGATCCGTTTGAATCCCCCGCTGGGCGGAAAACAAATTCGCAGAACGGAAGTGGCACACCTTTTTCTAATTTCTCCAGAATTGTGTACGTATAACATTTGTTTTCGATTTCTGGGTCATTTTTTTCATTGCTGACAACCAAATTTGATGTCCGCAGCGACCCCTCAGGCGCACTCAAGTTCGGTGGAAAAGCGGTTCTTCATGCCTCCGGCGTCGATTTTTCCAACGGCTCGTCATTCGCTATCAATATGGGTGAATTAGAACTCCGAGAAGAGCTGGGAAGAGGTAATTACGGAACAGTGAAGAAGGTGCGCCATATACCCACGAATGTTTTGATGGCTATGAAGGTATGCTGCTTCCGTGCTATGTTTCTTCTTTTGACTGATTTGGAGAATCCAGGAAATACGTCTTGAGTTGGATGATTCCAAATTGAATGCGATAATCATGGAATTGGATATTCTGCATCGAGCAACATCGTCTCAGATCGTCGAGTTTTACGGTGCATTCTTCATCGAAACCTGCGTCTACTATTGTATGGAATATATGGACGCTGGCAGTTTAGACAAACTGGTTGACGGAGGTGTCGAAGAAGATGTTCTGGCCCGTATCACCCATAATATTGTAAAAGGGTTGAAGTTCTTAAAGGATTCCCTACAAATTATTCACAGAGGTAAGCGTGTTGCGTCTTGACTTCCTGCTCCATCTCATTTATGTTTCATATGTTAGACGTTAAACCCACCAACGTACTTGTAAATCGGCGAGGCGATGTGAAGCTATGCGACTTTGGTGTGTCAGGTCAGCTCGAGAAGAGTTTGGCAAAAACAAATATTGGCTGTCAGAGCTATATGGCGGTGCGCGACCAGCTCCACTCTGCTTCACACGCTTCGCATACTGATTATATGTTTAGCCGGAACGTATAAAAGGCGAATCGCAAGATAACGCGGGAACATATACCGTATCTTCCGATGTTTGGTCACTGGGATTAACGATCTTGGAGCTTGCCATGGGCACATATCCTTATCCTCCAGAAACGTACTCGAACGTATTTGCTCAACTTCAAGCCATTGTTCATGGCCCACCACCAGAGATGCCCGATAGCTATAGCGATACTGCTCGTGATTTTGTCAGCTCATGGTGAGCACGATGTGTCTCATTTGATAACAACTCTGACCCTTCGATAGTATGATGAAAGAACCCGAGGCTCGAGCCACTTATGCTGAATTGTTGGTAAGTTTATTAATTTATGTATTTGCTCTCGATGCGTGTAACTTATCTACCTATCAGGAACATCCATTTTTGGTCGAAGACCGAACTCGGAAAGTTGAAATGGTTGGCTGGGTAGCACGAGCTCTTGAGCGCCGTGAAAAAGCGCAAGTAATCGCAGCTGAACAGGGGACATGACTTCTGTCATTGTCCGTAGCTGTATATTGTCTGTTGAACGTTATGACCTTCCACGCAATGTTTCATCCGATGACCCAGGCATGTTGGCATTCGATTTACGACCTAGCCACACCCTGGGCGCGCTGTAATTCCCTCTTTTCCCCTGTATACCGGACGACGCATGCTATACACGATTTATGCGTCGTCTACCCCCATTTTGACTGGAAGAACTGTATGGTTTATCTTTTTCTTCAGCATATGTTATATATCCGCCCATCTTGACCACCAACGCCGTCACTACGCTATTCTATCTAGCCTAGCATACTTATATGTGTATACTATAGTTACATTATAACATTTATGAAGATTGCAGTCCTTTTTACTACGACTAGGAAAATAGAAGAACCACTGCAAGTCAAATAACGAATTCAAACTCCGACATGTTATCTAACAGTTGCGGACTTGCCACCATTAAGAACTGTTTTATTCCGGAACGTCATCGACATTTCACGCAGGTCATCGCTGAATATACACGCTCATGGCTCCATCCACCCCGGCAAAGGAAGAAACCCCACTTCCGCCTGCACCCATTACACCAGGAGGAACCTATGGAATCGAGGTGTGTCTCAGCGTGCGCGTCAATACTGGATTAGTCAGCTCACCCTGGTCGTTCTCGCTAGAAAGTGTCTGTTGGTTGCAAAATATACATCACAAGAACTGATGCCGATGGGAAGGCTGAAGAACGTTTAGCCGAAATACTTTCCATTCGTGATAAGCCTGGCTACGTCGAAACCGATAACGATGATCTTGCCAACAAACTTGAATTCTTTGTCCATTGGGATTCATTCAACAAACGTCTTGACGAATGGGTATCTGGCACTCGGCTCCTGTTGTCATACGATTTAGAATGGCCAAGACCCAAACCGCCACCTCAGAAGAAGACCCCTGTTCCGAAGGCTTCCCTTAAAGCTCCTCGAGGTACGAACCTTTTGAAACGTGCTGCCACCGCGAATGCCCTCGCCGCTGCCGGCCAAGGCGGCCTTCAAACGCCCGGCAACTTAAAAAGAAAAGCACCGCTGGAGGAGGAAGATGAGGAAGAAGATGCTGAAGGAGAGGTTGATACCTCGTTGGACACGATTGATTTAACAGCTCCAGTCGAACCCCGAAAGCACCTCCTGTCTTTAGCAAGGAACAAGAGATAGAAAAACTAAGGACGTCAGGGTCCATGACACAATCTATCTCTGAGATTGCTCGCGTAAAGAATTTGAATCGTCTACAAATTGGCCAATATGAAGTGGAAGCCTGGTACTTCAGTCCATATCCCAAGGAGTATGCTCATTTACCTATCCTTTACATTTGCGAGTTCTGTTTGTCTTTCTACCCTTCATCCCTAATTCTGTCTCGTCACCGACGTCGTTGTACCCTCCTACACCCTCCTGGAAATGAAATATACCGACACGAGGATATCTCATTTTTTGAAATTGATGGAAGACGGCAATTATCCTGGTGTAGGAATTTGAGTCTATTATCGAAATGCTTTCTTGACCAGTGAGTATTTTGCTTTTTCGAGAAATCAGAGTTTCATGCCTTTTATAGCAAAACCTTGTACTACGACGTCCAACCATTCCTATACTATGTCATGGTGTGTGTTCATTTTCTTCTCTGGTACATAATCAATATTGATTGAAACATGAACACGGTTGACAGGCGCTACGAGATGATCGAGGATGCCATATTATTGGATATTTTTCAAAAGAAAAAGAGTCGCCCGATAATTACAATGTCGCCTGTATCCTCACCCTACCGCAACACCAACGGTATGGCTACGGAAAGTTGCTAATCGATTTCTCATATGAGCTCAGCAAGAAAGAAGGAAAACTTGGCAGTCCAGAGAAACCTCTTAGCGACTTGGGCTTGCTTAGTTACCGATCTTACTGGGCCGAGAAAATCATTGAACTACTACTTACCACTGAAGACGACATAAGCATTGATGATATTGCACAGAGAACTTCCATCACACACGGTGATATACATTATACGTGAGTTATGGTGGCTATTTTGGTGATTCTTTTCTCAGCTAAACATGTTCTCCTTTTCAGTTGTAGCACACTTCAACTATTCAAACACTACAAAGGGCAACACGTAATCTGTTTGACAGATACTATTATCGAACAACATCAAAAGCAAATGGCAAAGAAGAAACGACGCATCGTTCCCGAAGCTTTAATATGGAAACCGCCGGTTTTCACCAGAGACCAGTTACGATTCGGATGGTAATTTATTCTATGCTTGTAAACCACTTGTATCTTTATTATTGTTGAATTCTTACATTAATCATTGTAATTTCGTAACATTGGGGACAAAGGCTTATACCAGTTACATATACATGTAGAAGCAGAAAAAGCTCCCGAAAGTTGACAGAGAAGAATCTCTAGAGCCAGTGTAGTCGGAACCATCGTCGTACAAATCAACGTAGTTGTCCGATTATCCAATAGTAATATCAAGAAACGATGAGTAGACATGTGTTTCGCTAACTTGTATTGGGAAAGGCATATTGATAATGAAGGGGCATGGCCCATTCGCGAAATGTAGTATGCAGGAGCTTCTTCAAACGGATCAGAAGAAAGACAAAGGTATGGAAGGTATGATGTCTTCCTCGATGCCGCTTGTAGGCTCGGATTCGTAATCCCAGATGTAATAGCCCACGAGGATGGTAATATCACCGGTAACAAGGAGAGAGGAGCATTCGTTTAGAGACGGTAACACTGCCAGCAAAAGATCGGTTAGAAACGCTTTCCGACACAACAATATTTCAGGTGTTGTATTCCTTCTCGGCATTCAATGATCGTGCTCTTTTTCTTAAGCGGGCGGTCGACTTTCTTTCTGTGGTATACGACCATATTCAAAGATGAGCATAGAAGATTCAAAGGGGGGAGAGATCAAACCGACCTTCGTTACTTGCCGTAGTAGTAGTGGCGCTGCTCTTATCAGGAGAAGATTGTTCTGATGCGGTATCAAAGAGCATCTGCATCGATGAGAGGAATTCGTCTCCATCGTATAGCTCTTGAGATGGAAGATCATGGTAACCATGGGTTGTATCAATTCCTAAAGTCCGGGCTACAAGATAAGAAATAATATCCTAATTCAAATTTATATGTTAATGGTTACAATTCCTGTCAGATTTTTACGTACAAGTGATATGAGGAAAGCCCATGGCAATATGAGCAAAAACGCCGACATACGCAACGCTGACGATACGCTTGATACCCATGAAGATGGCGGAGGATGCACCAAGTACGCTAAGACATCGAAGATGCAATCACAGAGAAAGAGCATTACTTCGATTACATTTTTGGCAGACAGGAAGTCCGGAAAAAGCGAGTCAGGGACGACATGCCCGTGTGCTGGCGAAAGGCTTTCAAAGGTCTTTTTCAATTGAGAATCGTGATAACCTACAACATATGTAATAGGCGCCAAGCGATGCACTGCCAGGAAGCTCAGTGCGTCATTAATTCATTGCGCTCGGGCTGCAATGCGCTACTTCTTTCACTTCTAAAGAATCCTAGTTCTGTCTTCTTAGTGCTTATTATCCGAGATTCTCGGTTTTTTCCTTGGTCTTATTTTAGACGATGTCAAGGCTACTCGGGTCTATGCCATACGCGAAAAGTAGCAATAAAGCCAGGAACCACTTTGAACAGGATTCCATAATTGAATTGTCTTTTCAAAAACTCGGCATTCTCTTGAAAGATTCTCTTCGCCTAAATGTATCGCGGATGTGGAATAGCGACCCGGACACAAATATTGAAGGTTGAAATGCAGAGACATACTGGTAATATCTTATCCGAAGCCAAGCTCAGGTAGTAAGGACAAGGGCCGCCAGAACGCTTCAAGCAAGTGTCAAAACTCCTATTATGTACATGCTCTTAGATTAATGAACTAATGTATGGAAAGACGACCCGTTTGTTTTATAGAATATGGCTCGTGCTTATGCGTGGTTTTGGACTTTATGCATACCTTCATATGCTTCCCACTTCTCTGATTCGGCATGTTCGCAGTTAGTTCCGAGAGCTTGTATTGGCCGTCTGTCCTACAACAGAATACAATACTAAGATTTTCAAGAAGGCGGCACGAAGACACGGGTTTCTCGCAGTCCAGTCTTTATCGACAAATATGAAATTTGAATATGAAATACACTCGTAGCTCATGTCAACGACAACAACTGCCCAAAGTTTTGTTATTTTCAAGGGAGAACCCGAAATGTAAGAACAGCGAACACCTATTCCTATGTATACAACAGATATACCAGAAACAACCGAATAAAACAATAAAGAAAAGGAAAAATAAGAAAAGAAAAATAAGGAAAGGGAAGGGAAAAAAACAGATAGTGTGTGTTGATAATACATCATGGGTATAAAACGTTCGAGGGGAATACAACTCCATCTCCACGAACAAGTAAAATTTGTGTCCGTTTTGGTAGCGAATTTTCCGGTGGCAGACATGTGAGTACCTGTTTGTAAGAATGAGGGGGCACGTTCATCATTTTGGGGAGAGAAAAGATCTTACCTCAGTGCACCTAATCTCGACATGGGGTGACGGCTCTGAGCCGAAGAACACCGTAACTGGATCAGCTTTTGAAAAGTTCTCTCCGTAAACTGTGAGAGATTTAGATGCTAGTGGGTTTGGCTTCGTCATCGCTGCTCTTGACGCGGCACAGCTGGCTTTAGGTGCTTCGGCAGCCCGATCGGGCATGAGATACTTGACGACGCCAGGAATGGGCGTAACTGGCTTGGAAGGTATCGGGAAAGAAGCAGATGACAACGCAGATGCGTGTGGCGAGTCGAATAGTACAGGGGGAACGTAGAAATTATAGCGCACTTGATCTGAGGAAAGAAAAAAGGTCAGCCAGATTTTTCGAAGGAGATTTTAGATTCTCTTCTTACCTGTACCGACGATAGTCCAAACACTCGTCTCACCAATGTCAACCTGCCAAACAGCTCCTGATGACGCACCACCGTCATTTGAATGAGATTGTCGGCCGGACGACGTCGAACTCTGTGAATTCTGCCGCCGACGATTGCCTTTAGGAGTTTTAGGGATCGGTCCAGTCGTACTGCTAACACTATTCCGCTTTCCACGCTTCACTCGTCCACCATCCGATGACGGAGGATAATCCGAGTCTGGCGGGGATGGTGGAACGTTGTTTCCAAAGTAATCTCCATTAAGTCCTGTCGGTGGGGGAGTCGACAGTAAAGGCGAATCCGGAAGACCTGGCGGGCTCGAATCTGGAGAACTGCTAGAAATCGTCCAAGTTCGACCTTCAACCGGTCTATACGTGTTCACCTTCTCGCCCATACATGAGAGGAACGAGCCAGTTGTGCCTGGAGACCCGGGAGGTGGAGGCACACTTTTCGCCGCATCATACACTTCAAACGCAATTTTGTGCAATTGGGAGACGGGATCACCGCAAACCTCGCCAGGAGGGCAGTAATTGTCCGGGACACCTTTGGCACCCTCCTGAAGACCACCTCCGACGACAACAGTTGCATGGTCTACTTTCCGGATGATCAACACTGGGCTTACGACGCCGGAAGTCAAACATTGTAAGACTACTGTTTGATTGTAGTAGACGGGGATTTGGGAGCCGTTGTTTGTGAAGGGAATGGCATTAGGCGGGGGCGAAGGATAGTCGGGTTGAGGTGGTGGGGGCGGGGGTACATCAATACCGCCCGATGGCTTGTTCACATCCACAATGTAAATAACAAAAGGATCTACAGATAAACGGTTGATTTAGTCAAAATTTTCCTGTTAATTTGATTGAAGAGATATGGGCTTACCCCAACTAGCGGTTCGAGCGACAAATGAGGGAGTAGCGTTGCGATGGCGAGCATCAATTCCAGGTAGGGCCGCACCATCCGATCCTTTGAATGACGATCCTGAGCCAGAAACGCACAAATACTTTGTTGATACTGTTTGGGACCGTAACCGGTGAAAGAGGGAAATAGTGGACCCGTGATTGATGCATACTAATCGAGAGATCATCTAAATCAGTTGAAAGGGAAGAAACAGAGAGGTGGCTCACATTCCAAATTTTTCGCACTCTGACGTTTCTTAGACGGTTTGCTAATAACTTTGATGGGTCTGCTCGTGAAAGTACCAATAACACGCTCAGGCTCGTCATCAGAAGTTGGAGCCATGATTTTAACCAATGCCTCGACTTTTTTCCGTTTTTCATCGACATCAGAAATGTACAATTGCTTGCCAACACAGCGACCAATGTAAGTAGTCCCTGTAGGAGGATCATTGACATCAAATGTCTTTCCAGAAGTTCCAGTCCATTCTACCGATGTCTCTTGAGGAGACGGTTCGCCACTAATGGAGATAACGGCTCGTGGAGGTGCTAATTTAGCTTCTTCCCCACGACGATAAGTTTCCGACCACCAACTGTTACCGATCAAAATAGCCGTAGGAGGGGGACATAGGAACCTATAAAAAGAGAGATAAATGTCAGAAGATACAGCATCTAAGCCAGAATTTCTGTCTTATTACGAACCGCTTTTCAGTGCCATAGCTTTTTTGGGCCACTTTACTAGACATGACAATAACGGCTCTTTCTCCATGACCAATTCGATTAGGACTTGCCATATACTGTTCAAGGTAAGGACTAAATATTTAAAAAATTACGAGAGCGAAAAGAAGCCTCTTCTTTGAGCACATTTCGCCAATCAGAAGCTTTAGATTTATGGACTAACCGAATGAATGATTGCAAGTCAGTTCCGCCCTGGCCGGAATGAGGTTGTAATTTCATTCGAGATAAAGTCTCGTCTACGCCCATGGCAGTGACAGGAAGGCGTAATGCAAGTTCACTCTGGGTGGCACTGACGCCATATTGATAGCCATCTTGGAAATTCGAATTGTTAGGTTCTACTTTAAAGCCATGGGTGGCATGGGGAGCGACGTGGCGGAAGACTTCTGGACCTGGTTTAGACCGTATTGGTATTGAGCTGCCTGATACATGGGGAAAGTCCATGGAAAAGCGTGAAGGACCCCAAAAGTACCGTTTAAACCAAAATCGTCTAAATGGGGGTTGCTTGAGGGCCGACGGTCTAGCGTCATGTCGTTAAACGAGGGATGAGCACCCTCGACGTTGTTTGGGACAACTCCTGAAAAGTTGTATTGAGGTCGATGTAGTGAGTTGGCGGGGTCTATTGCATACAAGGCGTAAGAAAGGTCGTGATGCAGGATGAAGCGCGAAATATACCTGTTTCGTATGGACTCGCGGATCCATTTAGTGGGGTATCGTGGAAAGAGCCGGATCCGTTAGCATATAACAGATCCTGGCCGTATGATGATAAGGCGGGTGACGGGTTGATTGAAGGGGCAGAAGAGAAGGATCGGTATTTAGCACCGTATGAGGTACTGGAGGAGGTGAAGAAATCGTAGTTTTGGGAGTCCATGTCCAAGTTCTCTGGGGGTTCGAAATTGGGAGGAGGGACACCTGGAGAAATTTGAGAAGAACGCTGTATGTGTTGGGATGAGGAGGAAGCACGACTGCCTCGGAGGACGCTCAGGGATGAATCGATGTCTGGGTAGGAGTTTTGGGGATGAGTGTTTTGGATCGAGCGGTCGGGGAACGACATGTCGTGCATTGATTTTGGATGGAGGATATCATCCCAGTTGTTGTGGGGGGTGAAGAAGGATGTCGACTCGTCAACTTCCATTGCTTCAGCTCAGAAAAAAAAAATATGGTGTCTCTGGATAAGAAAGGGCTGGTAAAATAACATCAGTTTTCCGGGTCAGAAGAAAAGGGCTGAAAGGGATGTTATGTACCTGGGGGAACGGAATGAATGGGAGAGAAAGAGAGAGGAGAGACAAGAGAGAGCCACAGAAGATGTGCAGCAGCAGCAGTAGCGGGATTCCGAATAGAGGAAGGTGAAATGAAAGGATGCTTTATGCTTATTATACTTATAACAGAGTGGTTCGGGTTGTCATCTGGAGGCGCTTGGATAACCGCGAATCTTTTAAGAACGTTATGGGTTGGTTGGTCCACGGAAATCAAAACATTTTTGCAGTTGAAGACTATCTAGGGGTGATCGGGAGGATTCAAGCTAAAAAAGATGGTTGGGGGATGTATCCCAGGATACACACAGGCTGGGGGCTGCGTTGGGTTGGCTAAGGTTCTTCTCGGTCCCCGAAAGAGGTTCTAGCTGCGGTGCCAAAAAAAGAATTTATTTGACCGCTCGGCTTTAGGGAATATCGTATATATATAAAAATAAAAATTAATCAATAATCAATAATCAATTTCGTTTGAATTTACTTCTGCGACGAGTCCGATGAGTCCGTTAATTCGTGATTCGAGGCTGCCGTCACACCGAGTCTAGTAGTTCAAAAGCGAGCTTGCACAAGATTCTAGCTTTGAGCTAGAGAGAGAGAGAGAGACTGTTTATCTCGGATGAACTCGGAAAAAGAATAACGGCTGTTTTTGACACTTTTGAGCCGGAGAGAGGAGCTGCTTAGTGTGCATGCGTCTCGAAAAGCGAACACAACTCGGAGCTGTCGGGGCTTCGAAGAGGAGAGACTGGCATTCTGCTTCCGCGGCAATTTGCGAAGGAGGGGATGGTGTGGTGCTGGTCGTGCCTGACCCTCTCTCTCCCATAAACACGAAAAACATCAACAAAATTGACCAACCTTGTTCTGTGCTTCTCGATCCAGTCTCCATGACTTGTTTACCGCCTTCTCCGAAGATACGAACTAAATACATTCTGTCTGGTAGAAGAACGACTGAATTGAAAATACGACCTGTCTCTTGCCGGGACCTTTGAGGTACTACTGGCACTCCTTAGTGTTAGTTTCTAGATCCTCCGGATAAAACTCTATCCTGTTTGTTTTTTCGAAAAGAATTTTATGCCTGCCTGGAGCTGCAACGTCACGCGGACCACATAGTGATCGAGAGGCGACATGATATGTACAGGTATTATCAGTATACTGGTGCTCTCCCCGTAGGACTGGTAGATTGCGCAAATGCCGACCCTGTGCCACCACACCCTTAGCTCCAAATTCCAAAAAAAAAGGATTCAAAGAAAAAAAAATAATAAAAATCTATAGTGGCCGTCTCGGCCAGCGCGACCTGTTGATCAGCGTTTTAGTCAGCACTGCGCAGCCGGATCTTTTATCCAAATGTTCGATCGCGTTCTAGTTGGATGTCATGACCGTCGCAACAAACAACATCCAGTCACCAAAGTAAAGTATGTCGGTCTTCTGATTGGTGCCTTGCCTGATGTTTACGTACGTCATTTAATTCATTCATTCTTCGCCCAGATGTCTGTGCACCTTAGTTCCTAAAATAAAACGCGAAGAACTTTCCAAAGTAATTAACCGAACTCTTGATGGGTATGTGCATCAGTCAAAAGTCTACTTTTGGCTTTTACAAGTATGCTGTGGCGCTCTGGCATCTGAATAACATAATGATACCTAATAATTAGGTATGCACTGATGACAATTACGGCGATAGTTTACGGCGATGTCAGGCCAGGCATCATGTAAGCTCATTGCCTCGCGATAGTGGCAGCGTCGGGGTCATTACATAGTGGCGCAACGAGAAGGAAAGGAAATAATTACCAACCGGCAATAATGTCTCAAATAGGGGATGGCTCATTTGGCGTTCTACTTTCATTTCCTTAATTTTTTTTTTCAACTCTATGTAGTAGCTGAGATGAAGTGGGGCAAGATTCAGAGAGCATGTATTGACGTAGGTAGTGCTGTCTTCAGGAGTATAACCGTTCCGAATTGGTGCCTGAACGAACCCCTCTAGCTGACGTGCCCAAATATAAAATATATGAACTCCTCAAAGTGCCTTCCTAAAGCAGGTACGTCCGACATTAAAAAAAGTGGGAACAGCTCAATTGTGTTAAAGACTAGGTTTTTCTTTCTTTCTTTCTTTCTTTCTTTTTTCTTTTTCATGTTGTTATGGTCGATCGAGGCTAACTATTGGTATCAGACATCACATCTACGCGTGAACAGATATGTTAGAAGATGCACATCACGCGATCGTTTCGAGTGCTAGGACGATGTACTATATCAGCTTCCTTTACTCTGGCAGATATTTTAAAAGCAGCACGTATCGTAATCGAACATTGCGAGATGCCTGGTGATCAATTAAGCGTAGAATGTCGAGTCTATAATAATAAACACAAATATGATTTTGAAAGAGCGCGTCAGTTCCTGTTCAACAGTTGGATAATGCAGACAATGATCCCGTCTGTCCCCGAAATCTGGGATACTCCCTCACCAACGACGATATCTGATATCGTGAATACTGCGGACGACCAGCGTCTAATTCTTTATCGAGAGCCACACAGAAAACAATAATACAATATCATATGCTGTATGTTATATGTGTTATGTCGTATGTATGTATGTATATGTTATATTATGTATTTAAACAGATCTCAGATCTCAGATTTCAGATTTATCAGGTCCCGTCCTTTTAAGCTTCTTCAAAAATTAAAAGGAGATTTACACAATGTGCGCACACACTTTTGCCTTTCCTCCTCATGCCATTGGGTGCAGTCCTCTCTTCCTTGCTCCTCCTTTCTGATGTATATCAAGGTTGCGGTACCAGTTATACATAGCCATTGTAGCCAGTCAGCCAGTAGCATATGCACTTGTCTGATGAATACCAATCGAATCATAAGAAGATACGACGACGATTGAATGAAGCCAAGAGCGTCGACGATAGGACCGTTTGAACTATCAAAAGTAATTGCATCCATGATTCTGAGACCTTAGACGGTCGACGGCGAGACGGCCGCAGCACATCATGTGTTGTAGTGTTTACCAGAACTGTCCGACAACTCCGGCAGAATAATACTGTTGTTTGCACACTCTTTGATTGTCATGTACCTACGAAGCCTTCTAGACAATAATTTGGATGATTATAGTTGCGAATGCCGTTAAACGAAAACTGTGTCGCGAGCTCAGCAAGATGACTAAGCCAGAAGCCATGATACTGGCCAGCGAATTCGCCAAAGTGTACTGTATATATAATATGAGGAGTATACATTCGTTTGAATCTATATCGCTTTTATCGCTATTAGGTTTGCGCTAATATATTATGTACAATTGCCCCCAGTGCCAGTGAGCAGTTACGCCACGAGGAACTCGCGTCCGTGGTCTAAGAATACAACCACCCAGACGGCTTACGCGCGCCAAGTTATCATCCTCATCCCTTCATCCCGTTTCTCCTCCTCGTCTTCCTCCTCGTCATAGCTTGACGAAGTCTGTCTTTTTCCGTACAGCTTTTCTTCTTTTTCTTTTCTAAAGTACTCAAACGGAAATTCAGACAGTCTTTTTTTCTCATTTTTTTTTTCTTTTTTTTTTTTTCGTATATGTCATCCTATAGATTGGAAAGCCCTCGTCCACGCTCTCAGCTGGCTCCAATTCGCGTTCGTTCAAGCTACACTCCTTCAGTCGCAGGCTCTCCAACCACTCTTCTTTATGATCTTCCACAATCTTCCTCGTCTGCACGTTCCCCACCGCCCCAAAAATCAACGCACGATTCCGTAATTTATTCACCACCACCTTTGAAATCCCCAACCCTTCCCCCAGATTCACCCCGCCTTCGGCCTCGTCAAACCCCTCCCCCTCGCACTCGCTCCGTAACACCCGCTTTAACATATCGTCAAGAACTGGATAGCTTTGCTTCACATTGCCGTGCATGGTACGTTACGAATGATCGGAAAGCCGGCTCAGCCGTATTCCCTATATATTTTCCGAACCGTTACCCTAAACGCCGTTTTCGTTTCAGGTATTTCGACCAAGATGAACGCGCCGGAAGGCAAATGACCCAAATTCTTGAATCCCTTGATCCTTCACAGCGTGCACCCTTTTCCAGACTTCAATCTAGCATTCGGACCGCGTATCATGAAGCCATGAGTAGACGGCGTCGTTCCGAATTCAGAGCACATTTATCCTCAACTCACCCCGGTGGATCATTAGCTCCCTCATCTCGGGCTAATCCGAGCGGGAAAGCTGCTAAGAAAGAGCGATATGATCGCTTTTCCCGATTTATTAAAACTTGGTGTATGACTGGCATGCCTGGGCCTCGTCCGTTCTTCCAAGCTCTATGGGCTGTCATGCGATTACAAGTCTTGCCCGTCGATCTGGGTGGTGCGGGTCCTCATCGGATTGAATGGGAGTTTGATGATGCTGTTTTCCAAGAATCCGCGTTAGTTGAATTGTTTTCCTTTTCTTTCTGTTCTCTCCTCTTCTTTGACTTTCACCATCCTGTGCAAAAAAAAAATGAATTGCTAATAATGGTTTTCTATTCCATGCAGCGGCAAGGAATTTATGTTGGAGGCAATTGATGTTCTCAAAGGGGTTAGACCATTTTTCCTTTTTTCATTTCGTTCTTTAATATTGGTCTTTAATGTGCTGAGATTTATTTTTTTGGCGTTTTCGTCCGATTATGCAAACAGGTCTTAGGATTTGAGGAGTGCCTACCTCCTCAGTCACATCGGCAGAGTCGCGTTGATGATAATACCGGTGGTGGTGGTGGTGGATCCATTTCAACATCGACCGCTAAAATAGCGAATGTACGTCCTCGTTCACCGTCAGATCCGTTTCTGGATACGCCCACGTTGTCCCATTCAATTGGGAGCACCGTATCAGGTTCACCGCCCGCTCTTGGCTCGAACAGTAATAATGAAAATAATAATAATGCAAGTACAGAGAACGATCGACTGACTGAATTACCTGTCAATTTCCGTCAACAACAGCAACAACAACAAGCACGCGAGCAGGCACAAGGAAAATCAACATCATTCGACTCCGATGAAGATAGCGAAGGACCATTTTTGCGCGTATGGACGGTGTCCGATCTAGGCAATCCAGAGCTCCAGGCGCTCATTTCGCTATTTCCTGATTTCATTGCGAGACATGCGTTGCCCCGGTTTCCAGTGGTAGAGGCTGGTAAACGATATAATACGCGGGATGTGGATGTAGAAGCGGGTCTCAACGTTGCGGCAGGGGCAGAAGGAGGAGAAGGGGAGCGCACAGAAGTGGTGTCTTGCGGTACCGGCCGAATAATGGTTGGAAGAAAGGCGAGATCGTATGGGTGGCAAGGAAGTTGGTGGCAGAGATTTACTGGCTGGTGGAGACGACTATTTGGATGCTAAGAAATAGCGGACTTGCCATTGGACTACGTTACACACAAGACTCTCACTTATATGTCCTGTACTTCTTTTCACCCGATATTATTTCGTCTTTTCACTGTTTTCTTTTTCTTTCTTTCTCCCCCTCTTTTTTTTTTTCTTTTCCTTTTTATATTTGATGATCACGATGCGGAGCATCTGGCAGGTTTATTTTTTATCCCGGCCTTTGACATGAGTATATATATGTATAAGATTATCATTTACACTTGCGCGCTCTGGCATCAAACATTCATAAATCTTGTGATCTTCTAGCCTCAAGCCTAATTTCAAAACGGTCAATTCCGGAATGCAGCTTGGTCCTATGAACGTGGAGTTGTTTAAAAAGTATATGATTAGCAAGCCGGTAGCATTGATTGGATAGGCGCGCCAGCAAATAACATTATCACCATTGCCCAGCCATCTCTTCGTGCAGTCGGATATACCGCATTTCATCGTCTTATACCGGCGCAGGACTAAAAGCGAAACTTTATTCGAATTATCGCTCGTCGACAGACATCAACCATCACCGACTCTTTCTATACTATATAGCCTCTTGAAGCCGTCGTGGAACTCACCTCAGAAAAGATAAACATGTCTTTGGAAATTTCGTACGTCCTGATCACCTTGCGTTTTGTTTTCAAAAAGCTTATATTTATTGCAGTTCCGTTTTGCAAGGGGGTTATGCCCATCCGCTCTCGCGTCAATGGCAAGGACGGCGACAACTCACAAAATCCATGTTCATGTATCCTATATTTATCACGGATGAGCCGGATGCACATGTAGAAATAACGTCGCTACCTGGTCAAGCCAGATGGGGGGTTAACAAACTAGAAGAGTTTCTAGGACCTTTAGTCGCTAAGGGGCTCCAGAGTGTTATACTATTTGGAGTTCCGGTGAAATGCGTAAAGGTGCGTGTATCATGTTTATTCTCGGAAAAATTACAACTTCTTTTTTTTCCTTCTCTCCTTGCTTCTTCTTTTCTGCCCCCTACCCTTTTTTTCTCTAAATCTTTAAATCCAAATCTAATGCCGACATATTTCTAAAAATGATTTCTTCTCCTTAGGATGGACGCGGCACCCCGGCAGATGATCCAGAAGGTCCTGTCATTCAAGCCATCCGCTTACTGCGCAAGCTTTATCCCGAATTATATATTGCTTGCGATGTATGTCTTTGCGAGTATACCTCACATGGTCACTGTGGTCTGCTTCTAGAAGATGGTACTCTGGATCAAGATCCCTCCGCTCGACGCATCGCCGAGGTCGCATTAGCATATGCGAAAGCGGGTGCTCATTGTGTTGCCCCCAGTGACATGATGGACGGTCGGATAAAGGCTATCAAACAAGCCCTCATCGGTGCAAGCCTTGCAAATAAATGCATGTTGATGTCGTATTCTGCCAAATTTGCCAGTGCGTTGTATGGCCCATTTAGAGAAGCGGCAGGCAGTGCGCCTGCGTTCGGTGATCGGAAATGTTATCAACTTCCCCTTTCCGCACGCGGCTTAGCACGAAGAGCCATTGTAAGTCCCCTTTGAATTTCAAAAACAAAACAAAAAGGTCTCCAAAGCAGAATTGAATTTTATGAGCGCTGAATTGGGGTATTTCGGTATATTTTAGGTCCGAGACGCCAATGAGGGTGCAGATGTCATCATGGTGAAACCAGCGCTGCCTTACTTGGATATCATCGCAGACGCCGCTCAATTAACACCCAATTACCCCTTGGCTTGCTACCAGGTTAGTGGAGAGTATGCTATGGTTGTGGCTGGAGCCCGAGCGGGAGTATATGATTTAAAAACTATGGCGTTCGAGTCTGTGGAAAGCATGGTTCGGGCAGGTTCGTTTTCTTCTTCTCCTGCACTCCTCAAAGTAATTAAGAAAAAAATGACCCTTTTTTGAAGGCGCGACGCTCATATTGACCTACTTTACGCCTGACTTTTTGGATTGGCTTCCGGCTTAATTTATTATCACTAATATTTATTATGTATTCTTTTTTGGTGCTGGATTTCAAAACTCTAAAACTTGATGGTACATATGTATTTGAAGATAGATAGAAAAAAAGAAGTAGAAAGAAACGAAGAAAACCAGAGAATACTTGCCTTTTAAATATATGACTCCTGAGCTATTTTTATTTAATCATATCGAATCAGACTATTGAGATATCATATCGGAAGCTATAGCGGCTTCACCCAATGGCGTATTAGGATAAAAGATAGTGGCTAGTTGTCGGGATTCAACACTGGCAGCAGGTACCTTAGTGCAATACATATTTTTATTGCGCTCCTCATGCCCTTTTATGCAAGCGATTATGCCGGCACTAGTAAATGTATTTTAAAACTATATGTAACTTCTGTCTAAACTAAATACATGCCATGACAAATAGGTCGTAGTTTAGTTGAGCCACAAAGAAGCCACATGGTTCAATCAGGGTCAACCGCTCTCGAATTGAGGATCAGAATTTGAGCTTTGACGATTTGACATAAAAGTGATTGTAGAAAATGATAAATTAAGTCCTGCTCGTTTAAATGGCTTAATAGATCCATAATGATCCTGAAGAATATCTCAGATTTTTGATCTTCCGAACGCGATGACAACCACGACGACACAGGGTTCCGTGTGGCGGCTGTTGATGACAAGCGGGACAAAAGAGAGGACCTTAAGGAAACGATCGCTGACATAATCGTGAAGTAAACATGCACGTGACAAAACGCGTCTCTGTTTTCGGCTGAGTTCGGAATCAAAACTCGTCAGACTGTTCATTTTCATATGCCCGTGTCGCGAAAACCACCACCAGTACTCGAACCATTCGAGTTAGATAGTCAGTTAAGGGACGACCTAGATGAAGAAGATGAAAGTGACACAGACAGCGAAACAACTACAGTCGAACCGAATCTTCCTGCTAGAAGCTCTTCAAACCCGATCGGTCAGGATCCTTTCATTTCTCCAATGGACCATACAGGAAAGGTGAATCCCGCAATATCATTTCAATCTACCACAGAAGATTCGGCAGACACAATTTCTGGAGAAACCTTCGAATCCAATTCCACCGAGGAAGACTTAGCGAGTAGACCCACCGTTCCACAAAACTTCACGTTTCAGCAATACCAATCTTCTCCTCACGTCGCTCGTAATTTCCATACTCCATTACGAAACCCAATATCTGCTATGTCTACTCCAAATGTTAATGACTCGTTCAATTATGATCCCGAGCAATATGGTCCTTATACGCGGTTGACATACCCCGCTCAACCCGTTTCAAGGTCGCCTACACCAGGTGTTAACGATCACTCATTCACGAGCGAAAAAGATCTTTCAGGAATCCTTGTTCACTCAGCCGACAACGACTCATGGGCCGATAGTACACCACAGGAAGATTTGGAGAAAGAGTCAATAGACGAATATCTCGGGACAAAACATTTCGGACCTGCTCCAAAAGGACGCATTCGGCGTCGAAGGCGAACCAAAAGACGTGTCCTTCTCACGGAAGGCAATTTAGTGACGGATATCGACGTTCCGTCGAACCTGGTACTTCCCTGGAAAGGTGAACCTGAGATGAGGCAAACCCGGTAAATTATTCTGTTGAAAATTAATTCACCGGTCTCGGTTTCAATTTTTTCATTTTTCTTTCGGTGTTCACACATACAGATATACTGCTGTTACCTGCGACCCTGATGATTTCGAAAAAGAACGATTTTACCTCCGGCAAAATACTTATGACCGGACAACAGAGCTGTTCGTATGCATTACGATGTATAATGTGAGGGGCTTGATTATTAAACTGGGATATCTGTTTTTGACAAAGCATAGGAAGATGAAATACTTCTTTGTCGAACATTATATGGAGTAATGAAAAATATTGCTCATCTGGTAATACTTTTCTTTCCTAATGCTACTGTCGCTAAAAACCAGCTCACGAATTCATGTAAACTAGTGTTCTCGCAAGTCTTCACAAACTTGGGGTCCAGATGCCTGGAAAAAGGTTGTTGTCTGTATCATTGCTGACGGTCGCAAGGTGGTGCATCCACGAGTTTTGGATGTTCTTGCAGCATTGGGAGTCTATCAGGATCGCGGTCACATGAAGAGCAAAGTAAATGAGAAGGAAGTCACGGCTCATGTGTTCGAATATACCACCTCCTTTGCCTTGGATCCCGAATTGCATTTCAAATATCCTGATAAAGGAATAGTCCCCACACAAATCATCTTTTGCTTGAAGGAAAAAAACAAGAAGAAAATAAATAGCCATAGATGGTTTTTCAATGCATTCGCACCGTTGTTACAGGTTTATCCGACTGTTTCCTCTCGACATACCCTAGTCTTATCGCTTTGTAGCCTAATGTTTGCGTATTACTGGATGTTGGGACTCGTCCGGGAAGCAAAAGTTTGTATCACTTGTGGAAAACATTTGACAGAAACTCGAATGTCGGGGGTGCATGTGGCGAAATTGCCACATATAAAGGACCTGGCTGGACAGGATTGTTAAATCCATTAGGTCAGCCTTTTCCATTCGTATGTCTTACCGATAGCTCATAGAATTTCTTCAGTTGCTGCTCAGAACTTTGAATACAAGGCGAGATCTCAAAATCTTGACATCGTCATAAAACTGATTTTTTCTCTTCAGATGAGCAATATTTTGGATAAGCCGATGGAAAGTGTTTTTGGTTATATTTCAGTGCTTCCTGGGGCCTTTTCGGCATATCGTTATATTGCTTTGCAAAACGATAAAGACGGCGTTGGGCCACTAGCTAGTTTGTCGTTCCTTGGCCGATGATGAATTTATGCTAATTGCCGTCGTGAAGGTTATTTTAAAGGGGAAGTCTTACACGGACGCGATACAGACATTTTTACTTCGAACATGTGTAAGGTTTATTGAAACAGATTTAAATCTCTTTTACTGATGAATCTACTAGATCTGGCTGAGGATGTAAGACCCTTCCATTACGCATCTTCCTTGTTGTACTCATTACTATGAAGCGCATCTTATGCTTTGAGTTGGTAGCAAAGAAAAACGCGAATTGGTAAAGACCTTTCAGGATGATACGAGCAAACATCCCTTCTGACATTTGGATGTCGTCTTCCAGGGTGCTCTCATACGTGAAGAATGCTATTGGAGAAACTGATGTTCCAGATTCACTGCCAGAGTTCATCGGTCAACGACGACGATGGCTGAATGGATCCTTTTTCGCTGCCGTTTACGCTCTGGCTCATACGAAGCAGATTCTGGTATCCGATCATAGTGTCGGCCGGAAAATTTGTTTGATGATAGAATCAGCTTATGGCCTAATTAATCTCATTTTTGCATGGTTCGCAATTGTAAGCAATATTGTGCAATATCTGTGCGTCGATATTAATGCAATTGACAGGGCAATTTTTATTTATTTTTTGTTTGTTTCCGAGTTCCTCTTTTGCCGCGGAATGATTGTACTCATTTTCACGTCTAGGTTATTCTCACATCTTCATTGGAAGATCCGTCTTTTGGATTGAAAGGAATAGGCTTTTTTAATTCTATTGTTCAGGTAGCCCTTTATCTTCAATGGCCCATCTTCTCAGAACTGGATTTCCTTTTTAGTACTGTTATGCCGCTCTTGTCGTTGGGTGCTTTCTATTTAGCATGGGAAATAAACCCAAAGCGTAAGTGATGCACAAGTTCATTAATGTATACAGTCTAACCATGATAACCACAATAGCGCTATTTGGAAGTACAAGCTATCAAGTATTCTGCTTGCTATATTGTCTTTGTACATGATCATTTGTGCGATAATTTGTACCATTCAAGCCTCTCAATTTCCTGGAACCGCCATTTATGCCCGAATGCTTGTTTCCATTATTGCGACCTATGCATGCTATGTTGTTTCAAGTGTTTTGTGGATGGATCCTTTCCACCTAATCACTTCCTTCGTTCAATATGTTTTATTGAGTGCAACGTATGTTATTTTTTCTATCACGTCGTCAAACTAAAATATCCTAGTTACGTGAATATACTCAACGTGTAAGTATTTGGATGTTTTCCGAATGAATAGCACTTTGCTGACACTCAGCTCAGATATGCGTTTGCCAATCTTGATGATGTACATTTCCCTCTTGATTTATTATATATTTGCTTGACCTTGGTTTTCAGATTTCCTGGGGAACAAAGGAAGTAGGCCCTCAAGCAACAGATCTCGGTGCCGTCATCCAGGACAAAGAGTCTGGAGTCGATCTTGAGATTATCTCAGAGCCTTCAGATATCAACACCGCGTACTCTGAAGTCCTTAGTAATTTGCGAGATCGAAAACCAATCCCACGTTCGAATACCGGTTCAAATCCGGAACAAAAGGCGAAGGATTACTACGCATCCATTCGTGAGTAATTGCTATCCTCCTTTGGTTCAGTAATCATATGTGATTTGTTTTTTCAGGAACTAATGTAAGTCGACGGAATTTTGGTTAAATGTTGAACACTTACGCATTAGCATCAGGTGCTCCTCGCCTGGGTATTGAGTAACGGCGTCCTCTGCGTATTTATCCTGACTAACAGCGATCAAACAACCGCGTTTTCGAATTCACCGGGCTCGGAGAAAATACGAACTTATATGCTTTTTATTCTTAGTTTCGTTGCTATCACTAGCATTATCGTATGACGTTCACTATGTTACCGTTTATCTTGTTACTAACGGGTACGTTTGTAGCGATTTGGAGGCTCAGTAACGTATCTTGTTATGAGAATATTTACCGGATAATTTTCAACCTAATTTCAATGATCAAAACTGTATTGCTAGAAATCAAGGAAGATATCCATCGTATATATACATTGTACATTACACATCTAATCAATCTGGATGAAGTCCTCATATTTCAAAAAAAATAATCGTTAAGGAATCATCCGTATATGTATTGGCAAAACCTCAGTTCCTTGTCTGGTGAAAAGCGGTGCAGGCGTGCTCGCCGTCTATGTGGTCTCCTTGAAGACGGGGACGGGGATGAACCAGAGCGGGTGCTGTGCGAACGGGTAAAAACGCTCCTTCGACTCCGCGTGAGTTTGAGAGTCAAAGAATCTACGATAGTGGTACCCATCTCAGCAGTTTCGGTCCTTTCGTTGACTTCTGACCAGTCGCTTATGTGAAGCTGAGCCATCGCAGATGAGACTACCAGACCCGACTCGTCGACTGACTTCATGCAAGAAGTTCGTCCTTCGTCAGCGTCTTCTTCAAAAACGGTGGGCAATCCAGTAACCGCCACTTCTTCCTCCTCATGGAGATTCTCTTCGATATCCAAAGTGTCAGAGAAGGTATCTGAGTCGGTTTCGGTATCGGCTGGCGTAGATAGACCGTCTACATCAGTTGCGGGGGGTGTTTCCAAACGAGATGCAGCATTAAAGTCTGGGCGAGTGGCATTCGGTCGTAAGAGGTATGTCACCCTGATATCGCGTCCGGCCTCACTGATGGTTTTACCTGCCACATATGAGTCCTAAATGCTATGCTTTTGAATATATAAGCAATGGCACCCACTATACGACACAATCCCGTAGAATCGCGCCACACAATGTAGCAAAAACCGGGAAAAATCGTCGTCGACTCTCCAAATTAACCGCAATACCGAACGACTGATTTCCTGAATCGATCGAGACGCGTCGACATAGACTCCTACCGAGTCCAAAGGTCCTACGAAGGGTATATCGGGCTTAATTATAATAGCTGTTGTACGCAACCATGCAGATAGGGCTTCATCAATTTCAGAGACAGTCTGTTCCGTTCTGGGACCAGCTCTTCGTAGACGTTTGCGAATACCCTTCAGGCTAAGCGAGTATCTTCCCGCATTGGCTGTTATCGGATCTCTACAAGGAATGGCAGATAAGGATGGATTGGCGCGAGATATAAATTGAGGAACAGGTGTTGGAAACGTTGTACGAGGAAGTGAAATTGGGGGTTCATAATCTTTTAAAGAGGGTTCCACAATATGTTCGTTGCCAGCAAATCTAGCTATATGGAAGATGTGTCAACTCTCGATGAAGGGATGAAAATTATTTTTTGCTTCAATCTTACAATTGTCTCTTCGTCGAACTCGACGTCTCCCATTCTTCTCATTTACTGCTGACCGAACCGAAACTAGAGATATAGATGGACGTTGATGAGTATCGTCATGTTCAAGTGGAATTCCAGCCATGTATTACATAATTTAAACACGACAGCGGTTAGTTAGGTCTACGGCAGACCCTCTCGTTTACGTATTACATCCGATAGCAGTGCCTTGAGTTTCTCGTGAGTCATAACCCCTGAAATACTTTCAAGAGCCCAGTCTGGTTTCCAGCCTCCAAGTTTGAGATTAACAGCATTGTTCACTTCATTTGTTTTGGGCGTCTGCTTCCAACCTGCCAACTTTTCAGGCCCGTCATTGTTGCGATCTGAAAAAGAAGTAGATTAAATGAATAAAAAAACGCGTTTTACGAGTCTAAAACGCACCTTGAGTACCTATATCAACGTCCCGTTGAATGGGCGATGCCATGAAACTTGGTTTTTTCCAAATGGAAGGATCATGCAGAGGCTTCCTTGATTCCGCAGGTTGTTCTGAAAAGTCAACCGGATCTTGGCTGCTCTGTTCCGATTCAATTGCAGCATACTTCCGCTTCCTTCGACCTGGTGGTTCAAAAAGAGAACCATGGTCAGAGATCGGGTCAGGAGACGACGTCTTCCCAGCAGCAGCACCTGGCGAAGCTGTAACACGATCCTCGTCATTTAACTGAGAAAATTTCTGGTGATAATCGTAATTCGTTTCTGGCACAGAAAACATTGTCAGGGAGTAAGGTTCATCTGGCTTTTGAACCTGCAGTGATTGCGGTTGAGAATGAGATATATCAGAATCCGGAACTAGGATTGTAGCTCCGTGAGTCGCATGTCGATTTAACTGTGGGGATTCATCCACGATTACCGGATGACTTTCATCTTCCGAGCCGTTTTGGTAGTCAGAAGCGGGCCTACTCGAAGATGGAGATGATGCACTCGATAATATCCTTTCGTTATCCGTGAGGTTAGGTGGACTAGAACAAGCAGCGGCGGATGGAGACCATTGACTCGGTGTCGTATGGCGATTTATAGGGGTAAAGGTTCGAGCGGGAGTTCTGGGTACTGATTCTGGTTCTAGAAGTGGCGGGTGGGGAGGGTGAGGTTCATCGAGAGTATCATTCTTGAACTCAAGCCTCTCAGAATCCACTTCTGGGTGTTCATAACAATGTATCAAGCCCTACAAAACCAATGAACAATGTGTTTAATAGACCCAGCCTGAAAATTTACCAGTGATTCCATTTCATGCTGCCATTTCTTGTAACGGATCTCAAAACCTGGGTCAGTCTGGATAGAAGAACCTCGGGAACGTCCTGAATCATTTGAAAGAGCTGATCCATTTCGTCGTAAAATCATTGCATTATCTAGTCCTTTACTAGGCCCTTTGTCTGAGAGTTTCCTTAGAACATTGCTACGCAATTTTGAGAAAAAAAAAGCTAATAACGTGACAAGCAAAACGCTCACCCCCGACCCTCAGCCAAGCCTCGCAAAAATATTTGAACGCGAGATTCCTCATTGAACTCTCGAGGTGTACCAAATTGGGGCTCCCCTTCACATCCAATCACCTCTACCTCGTCAATCTCGAACGCTAATTGCCACGAGGGGTTCAAACCCTTTTGAGCACCCAACGGCGGTTTACAACGTAAGATCTGTTTGCAATTTATTCTCGAAACAGCAGAACGCCTGCTTGTTAATGGACGACTTTCGTTCTCTCTATAAAGCAACGAGTTGTGAGCGGTGAGCGGGACGTAGGGCCACCACCAACATAAAACAGCGAGAACGTACGGGTTATCATTATACGTTTTCATAGCATGTAGGGTGAAGCGAGCAGGAATTATGTATTCTTTATCAGATACGGATGCCCATAAAAATTCCTCATCGGTCTTGGGAAAGCTGAGGAACTAATTTTGATGTTATGATTGCCAGCACGACTTGTACGCGTGCAACTTACGCTAAGAATTTGAACTTTCCCTCTTTTCATGTGAATCTTTCCCAAGTCGTCATATCTTGAAACGTAGCTTTCAAAATATTCACGAATCCAAGGTCTAAGTGCCTCAGACATAATATGAAACGCGAGGACATGAACGACTGTCGTTGAACTTGATTGAGGTCCAACACGACAACGCGTTACCTCGTCACAGTCACACGGTCAGGACTAAAGAGGTATTGTATTAGGGAGCTTGGGATATAAACATAATAGGAAGATTGAGAGTGAGGAGAAAAAAGATCAAAACCCAGTCTGATACAATTAACTAAGAATCATGCATGAGGCAAGCAGGGTCGTAAAGAGTCGTAGACTCGAGGTATCACAAGTCCGCTAGGGGAATTGAAACGACATTACGGCTGGCGTTTTTTCACATTTTGTGAAAGCCATTGGAGACCTTCAAACAAACCCTCTCCAGTTGTTGCACAACTGTAGAATTCATGTAAGACAATGCAAACAGTATCAACAGCGTAACACCGACCTTGGATGAACGTACCACGACCGGTCACGCATGCGGTGAAGACCGAGCTTTTCGGTCACTTCAGCAGGAGACATAGCTAGTACAAGTTAATAAACTTTGATACACAAGCATAGAGACGACTACCTACCACCAGGCAAGTCTTGTTTGTTCGCAAATACCAGTAAAAGGCATTCTTTCATCTCGCGGTCGGTTAATATACGATGGAGCTCCATACGTGCTTCATCAATACGTTCTCTGTCTTGACTGTCAACGACGAATACTAGACCTTGCGTCCCGGTGTAATAATGCCGCCAAAGTGGTCTAATCTTATCTTGACCTCCGACATCCCATACGTTAAATTTGACATTTTTGTAAGCAACCGTCTCGACGTTGAATCCAACTAATATAAATACTCGTCGTAAGCATAGGACATAGCAACAAGACCTCAAGTGGGAAACACAGACCAGTAGGTATAGTCGTAACAGACTGGTTAAGTTTCAGTTTATACAAAATGGCTGCGTATTAAAATTAAGCTGAGAAGGGTCATTTTGGGAAATAATCACCTACTTGTCTTGCCGGCTGCATCAAGCCCTAGCATCAAAAGTCTCATCTCCTTGTTTCCAAAAATCTTTCCTAGATGCGAGATGAGCCGGAAAACGAGCAGAAACGAGCGGCAGTAGCTCACCCAAGGCTTTTGACAGGTTCGCACCCATTTTTTAAGTGTAGTACGTGATGTATAAGGAGCGAAGGATGGTCAGGCAGAGAAAGAGAAAGACACGAGACAGGTTACTGGATGAAATACCTCCGAACCAAAAGAATGTCGGAGTCTCAACTGAGTTTTTGATCGAAGATGTTCAAATGGCTTGCACACAGCTCCTTGCGGTCCTCAACGCAGCCGCGGCAATTCACAAGGGGAATGTTAACGCAAGGCTTTATAGGTGCAGTAGGGAAGACACCATTGGTTCGTGAAGAACAGCCTCAATTTCCAGAAAGTCACGAATCTCATCGGTACAGATACGCCTGAAAACACTCTCTGAGCGCACTGGATGCACTATTTTAGGCAAATCCGAATTCCAGAATCCAGGAGGCAGTGTTAAAGACCGTGCAGCCCTTGGCATCGTGCGAGATGCTGAGGAGAAAGGCTGGTGAGTAGCCGACGTGATTGTTCTCAGTGAAACATGTGTTGTTAATCTTACGATAGGTTGAAGCCTGGCGGGACTGTCATAGAGGGGACAGCAGGTAACACTGGTATTGGTCTCGCCCACGTATGTAGAGCGAAAGGATATAAATGTGTCATTTATATGCCTGATAGCCAAGTATGTCACTCATTCATGTTCGATCGTCTGGCACCTTCTCTTTTTCTTACATTATAAGTAGAGTCAAGAGAAGATAGACCTGCTTAGAATGCTTGGCGCAGATGTTCGACCCGTTCCTGCCGTTGCTTATGAGAACCCTTTAAACTACAATCATCAAGCCCGAGACTATGCTGCGAGTCTCCCGAACAGCGTTTGGACAAACCAATTTGATAACACAGCAAATGCCTATGCTCACTACCTCACAACTGGTCCTGAAATATGGGAGCAAACCGATGGGAAAATTGACGGATTTATTTGCTCTACTGGCACAGGTGGTACATTAGCGGGTGTGGGAAGGTATCTCCGCGAGAAGAGCAATGGCAAGACACAGGTCTGGCTAGCAGATCCACCCGGTAGTGTTTTGTATAGCTACATCTCGTCAGGAGGAAAGCTATCCGAACGTACAGGAAGTTCAATCACTGAAGGTATTCGTGCTATATATTTTTATATTGTCATTGCGCTGTTAATCCTATCGTGAACCAAAGGGATTGGACAAGGTAGAATAACAGATAACCTGGCTACAGAGGTCAAGAATTTATCAGGGGCGCTGCATATATCAGACGAAAAGACTATTGCGATGCTCTATGAGCTATTAGACACGGAGGGTTTATATCTCGGTGCAAGCACAGCCTTAAACGTCGTCGCAGCAGTTGAACTCGCCCAAAAGCTAGGCAAAGGTTCGTTTACACGGACATTTCAACATGTATTTGTGAAAGCTAACTTGCCACAGGATCAACTGTTGCAACTATCCTCTGTGACGGTGCATATAGGTATCAGAGCCGTCTGTTCTCGAAGAAATGGTTGGAGTCCAAGGGTCTCTATACAGCTATACCCGATCATTTGAAGAAATATGCTGTTTTAGATTAGGGATACACATTCTTGGAAATGGTTTAGGAATTGAATATGATTACTTCACCGCGAGAGATGCAAAATCATGTAACGTAATGGATTATTGACCGAAGCAATTCAGCTGAACTACGAGAACTATCATAATGCAAGTGCAGTCCATAAATGAAAACGTATATATACAAATGCTTATTTATAAGAAAAAGAACCCATGTAAACCATAAAGCGTAGATTCCGATCCGAAAAGTTGGCTAAGTTACGGTTTCGTATCTGAACCCGTATTGCTTAGCTGTGTCTGGCTCAACACCTTCAGCCAACTATCTCCAACGTCATTGCGTAGTTCTTCCATTCGTTTCCGTAGTTTCTCGCCATCTGGAATTCCCTCGTACGTTGAAGCTGAATTTCGATTCCACCGTTTACCAGATGCTCTAGAAATCGTCGAGGCCAAGGCTGCTTGTCCTTGAAAGGCTTCAGAAGGAACCGATGTGGGATCCTCTGCACTGCTCTGAAGTTTACCGAAATCGTGACGACTGCTCTTCCCGACACTAGGTGACAATTCCGAGCTATATCTCATATGCAACTTCATTCGCCTTGGGCTCGCAGGTGGTGCTTCTTCAGGTTTGTCTTGATCGCCCAAGTCGACAAACCGCCTTCGTCGACGCTTCCCTTGAGGGGATTCGGAAATCACCTCATTTATTGAAGGAATTGAAGTACCCGGTACGGGACCGGGACTCGGCTCGGAATCGGTGCTCTTCAGAACAACGGTTGAGGACGGCGTCTCCACAGGTTTAGCTCTCAGTGAATTGAACTGCGACGGGGTCTATCATCTTGTCCACCACCCTGAGAGCTTTTAGAGACAGTGTATGACATCTGGCTTTTTCAAGTAGCCCTGGGAGATAGCCATCCAATAATATCTCCTTCTGCTCTTTGGCAAAAAGATCGAAACATCGCACACGCCAGTTACTGACAGTCTTCGTGAATGGATTTCCTTCGACCCACACTTCCTTGATGACGGTTACTATGGCAAGTCGACCGACCTCGTCGGGATCTTGTACTTGATTGTCGCGGAGGTCAATCCTGGATAAACGCTCTAAGCGTTCTAATCCACAGAGCGATTCAAGTCTGTTTGATGATATGTTTAATGATTCCACGGAAGGAATTTGTGAATAAACGCCGAGGACTGAATCAATCATATTGTTGGATATATTGAGTGACTTGAGACGCGGGAGGTTTGAGAGGCATGGCGGTACCGAAACCAAGAGATTGTTAGATAAGTCTAGGGAAAGGAGGAAGGTAAATGAAGAAAGGAAAGGATGAAGGTTAAGCTGTTGTCGGCTAGGCATAGATGGGTCAAAGATGACCACGCATGCGGAGGTAAACTTTGTCCTAGTGGAACATTAGGATCGCCTTCTATTTGAACGGACTCCGATATTGAAGAAAGGGTTTTTAGACCTTCAATCGACGAAGTATTTGAGTCGGGTTTGTGTATTAGCCTCGGGCGAATGACTCTAGTCCTTCCACCAGTTTCACGCCTTGTTTTATCCTCGATCACCAGGCTTACAAGCAGCTCCGGGATGTCCTCCACGCCACTCCGCTTAATGGTTAAACTTCGTAGACTTTGGGACAACAGATCCCATCCCACTAAGATCCTAGGATCAATGTCGTCACATTCCAATATTTGTAGGTTCTTGAAGGAATCCATGGGTATTGCACTGTCTGAAGGCGGGTCGTCTACCAATTCGGCAAGAGACTTTCCTGTCAGAGGTTGCAATCGGAGAGCTGGGAGTCTGGTGAATACACTGTAGAGGTACTTCAACTCTGAATCGACATTGAGTGATTCTCTCGACTGAAACCAGCCACCTCCTAACGAAAACATCGAAACGGACGACATCGCTGACCGGAGAGACGAAATAGACATGGTATCGGACATATCTTTCCTAATCATCCGCGGGGTATAAGGATTGTTCATCGATTCAGAGAGATTCTCGATTCGAATGTCCAGGGAGCCTACGTTAATACCGAGGGCTTCTATCTTCATGAGGAGATAGAACAAATGATGTGGATCATTTGTGAATATGACAGATGAAGCGGCCCTATTTCCAGTGGGAAGACTGAACCAATTCCAAAGAGAAGAAGGCTCATGAGGCCGCCGTGGCTTTACAACATGTGAAATGTGGTGCTCGTGGTTCCGGATGAACGACGCAGTCTTTCTGATATAATCGTGTCCTTTCTCGGTTTCCATGTTATCTCATTAACAACAGCCGTTACTATAAGTTGATTCAAACCATAATCTTAATAGGAGTGTTGTCCACGTACATTCAGGGTCCTAGTGTTATGTGGTGGTCGGAGTTCAACAAGCTCAATTCAAATCGTGGCCGAACGGGTCACGTCAGGTCAATGCGTCAATAAATTCAAATATGGATACTACTACGTATCAAACATTTTTAACACAGACAAGGGAGATGAAGTGTAATATAGTTTGTACAATCTGTAGAGGGCATATTGTTGGTCGTGGACAAGAAGAGATTAAAATTGGAAGATCCTGTAATTGGACAAACAAGGAAATTTTGGAGACTTCCGTAAATGATGGTATCGCCAGAAAGACCCCATGTCGTAGTTGTCGCAGTAGCATTAAATGAAACAGGTTTCCAATCAGTGGTAGCGCTATCATCAATGTTGAAGAAAAGTTGACTTCCGTCCGGGTTATTCAGAGTGATGGTGTCTCCGAGAGTAAAGTAACCACAAGAGGACTCGTTACCCAGTATGGGAACGCCGTCTAGTTGCTTTAGAGAAGACAAGAAAGATGGTTTCTGTGCGGGTACTAACCTACGGATTGAAGGTACAGATGGTAAGCGGGATCCTGGTCGGAACGAATTTGAGAACCGGTGGGTGTCGGGGCAGTGCCAGTGCCACTAGGGGAGCTGGCGGTTGACGACGGCGTGGTGGGCGAGGAAACTGGACTTGAAGCTACTGGAGGAGCTTGAAGATGCACTGGCGGTTCCAGGAATGCATTGCGAATAGTCTAGATTTCCATGGTAAGTCAGTGCAGGATTGAAAATGTTTTGGAAATATATTTACAGGGATTGGATACAGTACAAACATATCCGCTAACGCAACTGTCATACAAAAACATCGGTGTCAAGTAACTATGTGGTATGAGATAGTTAAGACGTACGTGGTCGCTCCTGTCCTATTGAGCTCTTTAAGCAACACAATACAAGCCGGATCCGTTTGAAATTACTTACCAACCAATGCCACCTAAATAAGGCTTTTTTAATATATTTTAACGCGTTCAGACAAAAGAAATATACCGCATTGAGACCACGCAGCGCCTTGAGCGTTGACAACCGCGAAAAACAAACCGGTGAATGCGAGTACTTTGAAAAACATTATGTTTTCCTCGATATTTCCAGCATATTGGCTTTTAGGTGCTTAATATAAGGTCTGAATTTAGTCGGATTGACGTCGCATTATTGACGGCAGTACCACAGGGAGGTTTTTCGGGGATCGGAAGTGACGTGAAGCAACCAACGCGTCCGAAGCGATTCGCACTCTTCCGTCACGAAGTATAACGCGACGTACGGGGCAGCGCAAAGTAATTGAATCAGACAGAATAATAATTAGAAGCTTTCAAGAATAATTATATTCCAAGAGGCTGTTGGTAGTACGTCACATTATTGCACAGAAGTCTAAAGTAAGGAATACAGGATACGGAACAATACAAGTAAAAAAATCGGACCATTTCAAACACGTTACAAGCGAATATTCAACAAGAGTACAATTTACAATCCGAAAGTCGATGCAAGAGATGGCGCCAATGAGGCTTGTCGGGTAGATCGGATGTTGTGTTCCCATAATTTATCCTTCGCTCGGATTTCAATGTTCTCAAAAGGAGCAGCCTGTGACACTTTGATACAATCACGAGTGCTGAGCACCAATAATTCGAAGAAAAACGAAGAGGCAGCACGTCGAGTGGCCTAGGAGAAAGGGTATCAGCAATGAATCTCGAGAAAGTAAGGAAAAATGCTACGATACCTTTTCAGACATTTGAGCAAAGCTCATGACTTTCTCTCCCTCCTCAGGCTCTGTAGTAGGATTCAATTCTTTTTGAAGGATAGCTAAAGCTTGAATCGTGTTCTTGCTATAGCCTTTAGTTTTCTCCTGTCCGACTTCATCAGCTTCTTCCTGTGTTTGACCAGGCGCCACCTGACTCTGAGATGGAGCTGTATCAAACATCGCAATAGGACAATTCGCGTCAGTGTAAGTCTGTGTGTCTTCGGCAAAATCTGCAGCTGGAGTAGAGTGCCTCGTTTCATTGCCTACTTTGGAAGGAAGATCCAGATTAGTCGCTTCTCCAGAAATGTCAAGGGAAATTCAACGTCCATCTGGAGATCGTCCATCCCCGGAGCGCCACCGAAATCAACCACACCAGCACCGGCGTCAGGAATAATATCGCTTCCAACACCAATACTTCGAGCAACACTAGCAGCGCGACGCGCCACTTCAATATCGCTGGCATCTCCATTAATATTCTCATCAGTTCGAGGTTTCTTCTTGGGTCTCTCTTGGAGATCTTCTCCACGACGTCGTGATGACAAAGATAAATTAGTTATTGGTCGCATAAACAATTCCGACAATTGGGGAGCTAGACCAGGAGGCCCGGCATTAAAAGAGACACTACCATCAGGGTTGGTCCTAGTAGGCATAAAGTACGAAACAGGGTCCGAGCGAATTTCCAGCAAGCGCATCATTGTTCGAGAAGCGGGTAAAAAGTGTTGCTGCGGAATTTAAACATACATATTAGAACCATTCTGCTGTAGCGAGAGCATCAGTGATACATACTTTGGTAAGTATTTCACTCAAGTCTTTTTGAGGTTGACTTCCCAAATTATCTTCTCTGTTTTGTCCAAAACTATGACTTGTCGGAAGTTCAATAACTGAATCAAAAATCTGCTTTTTATCTTTCGGCTTTTTTATAATACGTTTGGGTGTCGTTTCTCCAGCAACCTCAACTGGGTTTTGAGCTGCGAGGTCAGGGGGAGGTGGTGTTGGTGGTAATTCGGTCAACGGTGAAGCTAAAATGAATGTTACGAATGGGTCTCGGATGTCGAAATAACGAAAAACATACACGCTCTGGAATCTTTTTCTTGTCCAAACGGTGGTGCAACATCAGGTGGGGAGGGCTGTTCTCCAAAATTGATACCAAGGTCCAAATCCATGCCCACGTCCAGATCTAAATCAAAAATGCCTCCCGCCATGGGTGCCTCAGACGGCTCTCGGCTAT